>LBNU01006593.1:0-14009 GCA_014162995.1 Artemisia annua | reverse complement strand
GTGGCAAAGTCCTTAGTATTTCTATGGCAATGCTAAGTCTTTGAGGGCATAATTAAGCTCAAGGAGTGACCCACTTATTCAAAATCCTTAAGTTCCCACTATTTGGCTTTATTGCCACGCATCCTAGCGATTTCAACGGGATGAAGGATGTGGCATTCGCGTTCATAGGGGAAACGAATTAGTCAATGAAAGATACGAACAAAAGACAGAGAGAAGATAGACTAAAGAGGATCTGAAAATATAAATCTCATAGAAAGGTCTAGGTGAGTGACATAATTAAGAATAAAATTTACCTAACAATAACTTTCCACGCGAGCAGCGGCGCAAAAACTTGATGCGCGTGGATTGCAACACGCATACGTTTTTACCTCCGAGGATTCGAGAGTTGGCAATACCCACCGGCAGTGTAACTGGGAACGATGTAGTATGAGTGTTGTAGTGGCAAGTACGGGGGATTGATGTTTCTCTGCAGGGAATGTGTTCGGTTAGGCTAAAGGCTACTCTAATCTAGTAGGTCTAGGTTGGGAGGAAGTGTTCTTTTTGTTATTTTTTATGTTTTATGAAAGCAGTAAAATCTCTGGTTTTGGAATAGGGGAATTAGTTGCTAGTAATAACCCAAATTATTACTTTAGCTATTATTATTTTTGTTTTTTTTTTTGTTTTAGAAAAATCAGTGTGGAGGAATAGATGTTTACTTAGATTTATTTACTCCATAATCTTTTTACCATGTAATTGTATGTTGGTTTGCGTGGATGACGGGTGTATTCTAACAGTCGTAGGAGTGCGTTCAATTCCATAACGTCTGATAAGTTCCGTTCCTACTCGTATGACGATACGTCAAGCATTCTATCAATGATCACGATAGAACCCTATGCATGAATTCTCCTTCAAATCGGATTAACGCACATAGATTCATGTTTTAAGCGTTCAAGTTGTTAGCGTATAGGGAATTAGCAGTTTTTCTTTTCTAACGTATGATGAACATTCATCCAAATGAACATCACCAACATACACTCACATGATAATCAATATTAGGTTTCATTGACGTAAGGCAAACACAAGTAAATTAGCTAGCATGTTGAAAAGAAGACAATACAAAATATAAATCACACAACACATAGACATATTGTATGAATAAGACTATCTTGGATTAAACATGAAGTTAGAGGGTTAGGAACCCTCTAGGTCACTAATAACGAACTAGGGTTAACATTAAATTTCTTTCACAACAAAATTCGACTCTCGTTCTCACAAGTTCTCTTTTGTAAATAAAAATCGTTTATATATTAGAAACGCGGGCTGAGGCGTCAACCAATAGGTGACGTACGTCATCAAAACCGCCCAAAACACCCGGCGATTAGATTCAGACGACCTTGCCTTGCGTGGGTCCATAATTGCTGGTTCCAGATCTGACTGGCCTTGAGTGACGGCGTCACAATTTGCACTACGAACTCTCTGGCCGTCACGAGTATTTTTCCAATTCCTGGACTTCACTTGTTCTGACGAGTCACCGGTGTAAAAGTGTGGACGGCGTACATTGTAATCTTCAAGGTCTTTTGAGTTTTTGTTGTTTTCCGCACTATTTTTCCATCCGAAACGCCGAAAGATCTCTTTTGTGATTTTCCCTTCAAAACCTAAAAGAAGAAAGAAACGACTTGGGTGAAATCAACCAAAAACATACGAAGTCTAGGACTCAACGACCCTAAAACGTAACATTTTTGTCTCATCAAATAAACTATGATGGCCGTGTGTATCCTCCCTTGGAAATATTCTATGGGCTTAGAATTTCGTTCCTCTACTTCTGAGTTTTCCCAATTCCTTCTGTGTGTTGAAAAGTGAATGAATAAACACGGATTTAGGGCTGGTATTTATAGGCCCGACTTTGTTACGGCGTAGCTAATAAGATTGCTACGCCGTAACCTTTGTAAATAAGTGTTACGCCGTAGCTTGATCAAGTGCTACGGGCGTAATATCTTGATAAGAGTCTTCCTACGGCGTAGCTACTAGGGTTGCTACGCCGTAACTTCTTCCTTAGCCTTGTTAGTTCTTCTCGTCCTCAAATTGGGGCTTACGTCGTAGCTGGAGAGTTGTTTATTCCGTAGAGCCCTTTAGTGGATCATTACGCCGTAGCCATATGGATGGCTACGCCGTAGCCTTCATAAATTCTTTCTTACGGCGTAAGTTGATGTTCCTTTACGCCGTAATCTTCATAAAGTCTTGCTACGGCGTAGGTGGATGAACCTCTACGTCGTAGTGAGTGTAGAATCCATAATTTCCACACATTTGCTTCAAAGTCCTTCCATTTCCGCGTATGTTCATTCTTTTGCTCATCTTTCCCCTGAAACCAAAATAGGAAGAAATAAGAGTATATATTCTTCATACAAGTAGATAAGATGAGCATTTTAGGGGGAAATTAACACTTAAATCATGGGTAAATTCAACGTCCTCAATAACTAAAGCTTGACATACACCCACACCTATAACAAACCTCAGGATACATGAGTAAGCGGTCTAGTCTCCGACTCACTTTTACATTAATAAGATTTCCCTAAGCCCAGGTGAGTTTCGTAGCCTCACACCTTTTAATTTCTCACTTAATGCTTTACAAACCCTGTGAGGGGGATACATGCTTACTTTTTCACTTTAAACCAAATACAAGTCTTTTTCTTTGGTTATTGCACGAGTAAACTATCTGCCACCACAACTAAATTCATGAATCAAATCACTTGTGAGTGAACGCGAATATAATTGATAGACCTATTGGAGTTTGACAACTCCCGTCGGTTTGCCCTCTCTAAAGGCACCGATAAGTATTATATTTGAACCTTCTGAGGATTAACTTTGGCAAGTTATGCTTCCCGTCCCATCATTGTTTGGTCTGCAGACCCCATGATCTGAACTGTTAACGTGTGTTTCATGAGCTTAGTGCAATAACCCACTCTTGATAATTGTACATACATTCCAATTATCACAAACTCTACACTTTCCTTGAAGGGTGTAACAATTGAACCCTGTGGAACTTGTACTCACTATCACTTAAACCTATGACTCTCACTCAACACCTAGTGTTGACTTTTTAAGCATGTATCCTAGGTATATGGCTGCTACGGATCTATGGCATGGAGCGGCACTGAACTTGGAGGACTTTCAACCCTGTTATCATTCAAATACTATTTCACACTTAGATTTACGGGACCTCTTCTTAATGAAAACTCTGATATTTTAATGAATGATAACTTATTTATAAAAACGTCTCTTTTCGAGTCTTTTTCTATTTCTGTAACTGTGATTCCATGAAGTAATACCCCAACCCTAAATCGCTGCGAACTGTGAAAATGGCGGTGTTANGTATATGGCTGCTACGGATCTATGGCATGGAGCGGCACTGAACTTGGAGGACTTTCAACCCTGTTATCATTCAAATACTATTTCACACTTAGATTTACGGGACCTCTTCTTAATGAAAACTCTGATATTTTAATGAATGATAACTTATTTATAAAAACGTCTCTTTTCGAGTCTTTTTCTATTTCTGTAACTGTGATTCCATGAAGTAATACCCCAACCCTAAATCGCTGCGAACTGTGAAAATGGCGGTGTTACAGTAGAACCCTTACAAAAGCTGCTAAATTCGTCCACAAAACCCTACTCCAACATGTTACACGAATTAATGAAAACATGTGAAAGTATATATAGTTTTACAATGGTGACGGCGTCACTTGCAATGTGTGACACTGTCAGCTCGCCTCCAGTTAGGGTTTCGTCTTCTCCAAGTCGCCGTTGTGACAGCGTCACGTATGGTCTCCAACGCCGTAAGCTGCTGTATGGAGCCGTCACGTGCAAATTCCTATGAGCCGTCACTTAAAATTTGTATGAAATTTTGTCTTCAAATACACCTAATGTCGTCAGGTTATAAGTCTTGAAAATTCTCTGAGGCATCTTGTTAATTCTAAGACAAAAATCCACCTCCATTTGCAAGTGACAGCGTCACATTATAACCTGTGACGCCGTCAGACCTCCTTATCTGACAGAATTTCGCGACTTCGTCATTTTCTTCACTTTGTCGTCGTTTCAAGCCCAAAACATGCCGAATTCCATATTTTTCTTCCCAAGTACCTAAGATACAAAAAGAAACGATCTATGGCTATATTTGATCATATAATTATGATTTCAGCATTACATGACCCCTTAAAAAGGTACCAAATAATTCACCATCGAACAATATTCAAGAGAATCACAGAAGTGGTGAGAATGACCTCAATATGCACCAAAAAGCATGTGCATAATGCATGGTGGTGCACCAGCATCCCTTTGCATTGGAGCAATGTTAGGAAGTTTTGAGGGATCATGCTGCTTGGAAGGAAGTTGAGATGCCTGCTAATTAGAAGCCCAAAATGAGTCAAAAGAAATCCAAAACTTCTTAACACAGCCTCCAAGAGTTGTTTCAATTTAAACGAAGATGCGGATGTCTAAGGAAGAGCTCAAGAAGTGCACCAATGGGTCATTACCTTGCTAAGAAAAATAAGAAAAAATCAACGGTTTCTGATCAAACCAAGGGTTCGTTTACTGATGCTGTAGCTGACAAATGGTTGATAATTAAGTTGCTAAAATGGGGAAGAAGAAGTCAGCAACAGGAGAATATTTCTAGTTTAAGAAAGAAGAGTTGGAAAACCAAAAACAAGAAGCGGAGTTGAGGAAAATTGAGTTGGAAATCCAAGAAAAAGTCCGTCAGGAAGCAACGGAGTTGAAAAGGGAGAAACTTGAACTAGAATGTCAGATACTTGAATTTTCGCAACAAAAGAAATGGATAGGAGTTTTGATTGGTTTGCAATCTTCTAAGCCAAATTTCATTAGCATCTCCTAAATGTATTTGGATTGGTTAAAGAAGATCAGATCTTCTATTTGTTTTATTTGTAATCCTAAGAAAAAATTCAACTCACCCATCTGCTAATTTCAAACTCATCATGAATGATTTTGGGGAAATCATCTCATAACTCTTGAAAAGTTGAACCAAATATAATTTCGTCGACATATATTTGAACGATGATGAGGTGTGAATCTCTTTTCTTGGTGAAGAGTGTGCTGTATTTGTAAAATGACTCCTTTAATGACTTTTGCAAGACAGCAAGAAAATCAGTTAACATCCCGGTAGTCATTTGTTGGTGGGGTGACCGGTTTCAATCTCTAGGGTGTTAGTAGAATAGCTTGAATACCATTTGTGGGAAGTGTTCTAGAATACGTAGGTGAATCAGTGTGGTGATAGTTTGTAATTTTTTCAAGAGTGAGTCAATACTTAGGTGTCGTTATAGAAAGCAGTCACTCTCTTGACCTATTCTCTGGCACTTTCCACAATTGGCAGTGCAAGGTCCTGGGTGGTGCAGTTTGCATCGTTTACACAAGGATTGTCTTCCAGCATAACCATTTATGTCTGTTGGTGCAGCAACATATGTCCCATCGACTTCTTGTCGAACAGATCCATTAATAACCATATAACACAATCCGAAACAGCCAATGCCTACAGGTTTAAATTTAACAAACAAAAACTTTAATCATTCTGTAAAAAATCTTAAATCAATCATGTAATCGTCATCAATATCATGTCCAGAAGCTTTCATTTGCTCAACTAACGCATCTGCCTTTGAAATTTTTAATATTAGCTTCTTCATGTCACGAACACTTATTAAACGGCTATCGTAATATTTATTGATCCAATCAATAAACGTCCTGCTTTCATTCACAACTGATAAATACAACAATACAAAAACCAAAATCACCAAAACAACAAATACTTAAAAATAATTAAATACTTTCTGTAATCATTTACACAACATTTAATACTTATACTTAAAAATAATTAAATACCTTCTGTAATCAGGGTGTTATAGTCGTCCCACAACTCATCATCATCTCCTACTCAAACAAAAAATCACTCTCACCAAAGCATCAAATGTTCTCTTTGAACCTCATGAAGTTATCATTGAATTCAACAATGGGACGGCCTTCCTGGAACACACCGAACCAGCATACAAAAAACTTCAATAGTTTCTAAAAAAATGTCCCATTGAGGCTTCTCTAACCCTAACCCCATTGGCGTACTTTCACCAGTATCTTCAAGATTTCTGGTGTAAGACTGTAGCAGATCCTTCCAAAACACCTTTACCTTTTCGATTGCTCAATTCCCATCTCCTCTTTCATTTACACTTGATGACTTTGCCAAATTCACAAAGTTAGGATACAGAGATACATATGAGGAATACCCTAAAAAAAAGACAATAAAAAGTCCGCTATCCACTCTAGGATTGACTGTTGAAAAGAACCCTACAGCTTCACTGTTTGATCTCATTAGCAGTTGTCCAGTCAAATTAGGTATTTCTCACCACAATCGAGGGTACTACTGGTTAACATAATCAAATGTACTGGTGGGATGCAGGGATCACATGATAAACTGAATGGTAATCAAAAAATGATTCCATATGCTCTTATTTGGGGTTACAATCTTGACATTCCCAGGATATTATTTCGTGATCTCATAACCAAAGTCGCAGCTAAAGGGAAAAAGGGAAAATGTGTGGTATGTAAGGTATATGTCTTTGATGATTGAACATCTCCTTAAGGCTTGAGACCTAAGATTCCGTTCATTTAATCTACCAATTACTTTGTCTAAAGGTTGATTATTAGATTCCTTAACATTTACTATTTCTTCTTCTTCCAAAGGTTCATTCTCAATGTTGTTATCTAAGTTGACTTGATTTTCTAAGTCTAAGTCAGTTTTCTTCTTAACGGCGTTATCTTCATCTAAATCATCCGCCAAGGGTGATGTTTTAGGTGGGGGAAGACTTTCATCGAAAGTTACATTCAATGAATCTTTAACTTTAATAGTATATGTATTTAGGACTATGTAAGCATTGCTATTTTGAAAGTACCCTAATGATGAGACAAAAAGTGTTACGCTTTTAGGGGGTCATTTAAGCCCGAATTCGTGTAAATGTGATCAAATATTGCCCTAAATCGTTCCTTTTGTCATTTTAGGTACTTTTGAGAGGAATTCTGGAAAACATGCATATTTGGACGTTTTTGGAGCATAAAAGTGAAGAAAACGACAAAGTCTCAAAAGAAGCTGGAATTGCTACCTGACGGCGTCAGAGTCACAACGTGACGCCGTCAGCAAACGTTGACAAAGGAGTGAAAACCAATTTTCAAATGACGTGCAAGAAAGAATTTGGAACTTTACACCTGATGCCGTCAGGTGTTATTGGTGGTAGGCCGTCAGGTTATAATTTAAAGAGTGACGGCCCAGAAGAAATTAAAGGGTGACGGCGTCAGAAGTAGATCTAGGCCATCCGAGGAACCTTATGGCGGCGGGCTGACGGCGTCAGACCCTATAACCTGACGCCGTCAGAGTGTAAAAGTCTATATATAGTTTCTATTTTTCATTCATTAGTGTGGAACTTTGTGGAGAACTTTTGGCACCAAACCCTAGACGAATTTTCTGTACTTTTTAGGGTTTCCAACCCTTGGAACCCTCATGCTTAATTAAAGATAAGTCTTCACTTCAATTCAATCAATATGTCTAGGTGTTGGTTGATTATCTCTTTTACTTGTCTTGTAATTAACATGCTAGGCTAAATTCTCTTGTGTTTGCTTAGATCTAATGAAACCTAACTATTAATTATTGGTTAATTGATGTGTTGTTGTTTGTTGGGATGATTGTTCCATCAATGTTAGGCTCAAGAAAACTGGCCAACCTCCTTTATGGTAACGTGCTTGAACGTCTTGGGAAACATGTAGCCAAGGCATACTAGGCTATTAAGGTAGCATTTAACGCATGAGCCACTGTTTACAATCCCTATGGTTGTGCCGTGCATGGCATAGGAGGAGATAAGAGCTCATAGAATTGGAGAGATATGTATGCCACTCCATGAGTTATTAGGAATACACCCTTCATCCACACAAGTAACATACATATCAATTAACCGGTAAAAGATAGTTAGGGAGTAATGAAGTCTAAGTAAACACAACTTTTCTCCATATAGTTTTCACAACCAAATAGTTTAGTTATTTTATTTTATTTGCAATTGTAGTAATTTTGGGTTAGTTGACTAGCAACTAATTCCGCCCACTCCTTCAAAACCGAGATTTTACTTGCTTTCCTAAAAATATAAAAATACAAAAAGAATCTTCCTTCACCCTTAGACCTATTAGAGTAGTTTTTCTGTCCTAACGAACACTATTCCCTGTGAGAGAACGATCAATCCCCCGTACTTACCACTATCCTATACTACATCGGTCAGGTACACTGCCTGGTGGGGTTGTAAGCCTCTTGAGATCCCTTGAGAGGTAAAACCTGTTGTAAGGTCACAAAACCACGCATCACCTAAAAAGATACCTTCATATGAATTCGGGTCAAACTTGGTGATGCATGTTGTGTCATGTTTAGTATAGAGGTGTTTTATGCCTATAGAAGTTTTACATTTATATTTAGCCGACTTATCCTATAACACACACAAACTAACGAGCAGTGTACCCGATCAGTATGTAGATCGTGGTAAGCAGAGTGTCGATCACTAAGAGTGGAACGTAATACCTAGTTAACCTAATCAGTATTTTAATATTCTAAGTTAGTTTTACAACCTAATCCAACGCAAGGGGGGTTTAGTCTGAGAGACTAACACGATTTTGTGTAGATAAACAGTAAATAAAACTAACGAGAACAAATACAGCGAATGGCGAACACGTACACAGATGGATAATAGACACAGATAGAAGGCCTGTCCAATGGTTAAGTAGCTTGTCACTTGTTTTATTGCTAGTTTTATATGATAAGTATCGTAATCTCATCTGTCTCGTTGGATATTAAGTATAGGCAAGTAAACCCTTAATGATCACTTATGTCTATTTTACTTAACTAATTTGCACTAGATAAGTAAACGTGGAGGGGGTATGGCAGCCCAAGCAAAACACAGCTAGACATAGAGGTTATCAATGCACATATAAAAAGAACCAAAAAAAACATCGTATAAACTATTAATCGATGGGAAAGCAATTTTAAGGGGAGCAGAGTGGTAGCCACAAGCCCATCAATCATGATAAATCAAAGTTTACTATTACAATAAAACCATGTCTCTGCACAAATAGTAAACTGAGTTAGTTTTTTCTTATTAACCCAGCTCCTGATGCGCTTAGCTTTAATGGATTTCTTGAATTGTGCAATAGACCCATGGTCAGTGGTTGAGTTAATAGTGCTACCACATGTTTTTCATTTGGGAGTGGAGGAGAACTTAGTTGACTGAGAGGAGCTTGTTGTTCCTCTTCTAGCCTTAATGACTAAGCCATGTCTTGATGCATCATGTGTAGGATCTCCACATATACCACAACAGGGGTACATGAGGCAGTCATCAGGGTGATGGTCATTGAAACCACAGTGGGGACATGGTTAGAAAGGCTTAGCCTTTGGTTTTTGAGATTGCTTTAATGGTGAAGCATACTTGTAAGCTTGAGCTTTGTAGTTTGCTTGAGCATTCAGAGATGCAAGGTGAGATATGTGATCAGAGGTCATGTGATCTTCTTGTTTGCAAACCATGCAAAACTGTATCCTATAGCAATTGTCAGTGGTGTGATTTGAGTAATTGCATAGTTCAAACCTGTAACACCCCAACCCGACAAGGGTAAAAGTGTCACATTATGGTGTTAAATCAGAACATACATATCAGAACAAAAGCGGAACTCTTACACAAATAACTTTAGTCTAAGTTGACTATAGTCCAATCAGCACTCAGCTCTACTCTCAATTCCCAGATAAGCTATCCCAAAAGCTATCTTGAATACCTGCCGCAGAGAAAAGAAAATGCAGCTGAGCTACAAAAGCTCAGTGAACGGATATAACAATAATGAAACGAAATAAATGCTGAAATACAAATGATATAATTTGGGGAAACATATTTAGGTTTAACAGATAATACGGAAATATAATGTGTAGGTTAAGTAAGGAATCTATACAGTCACCTGTATAAACAGAATCAGAAACCAAAATAATACCATGAGCTAAGAAACATATCATAATCATATCACCGTCAAATCATAAGTTTGTACAAGGAGTAGCTAGCTCCAATGTACCGGAAGTGAAAGGGGTACATTGCACGTACAACCAGTCACTAAGCAGAATCATATCATATTATAACAGAAAACAGATCTAGGATGCATCCATACAACCCTGAAAATTAGTGCACATTCATATATAACGGAAGGGACGTGGCAGAACATCACTCTACTGCCCTAGAGTCATGCCATAGGTGCATCTATGACACGGACATGGAACCCCCATGCCTAGTGAAGCTCAGGTAATTAAAGGTTCATCAAAGGTTCAAAGCCTAGTTGTCATATCAAAAGGTTCAGATAACAAAGCTTATCATAGCAAAGGTTCAAATCAGAAAGTTTAAATCAGAAGGTCCAAATCAGAAAGTTCGGATATAACAAAGGTTCATATCACAAAGGAAACCTTAAGGATAAGGTCAGAATATCCGTACCTTAGCAAAACAATGAATTCAAAAGAAGGATTCACGAAAGGAAGAGTTCACTTCTTATCCAATATATATACCTGAATTAGGGTTCAATTTATCGTTAATAACTTGTTCATTCATTTACTTATTCATATTTCATTTTAAGTCTTCTTTCCACTTTTAGTAACTTTCCATTTATAATAACTCTCATAAAGTTTCCTTATTTAGTAGATTTACTTATATAGTCAGAAATTTACATAAATACTAAGTTAATAATTAAATAAACTTGAAATATAATTTTAGGGTTTAATTATGATAATATAATAATAGTTTAGGGTTTAAAGTGTAACTATATTATAGTATAAGTTTTTAAATGTAAAAATTATAGATTTCATATTCTATTCACTTTAATCCATAAGTTAACCCTTTGGTTTTAATAATTTTACAAATTAATAACTTATAATTTAATCCCTATAATATTCGTATTTACACATTAAGCCCTTAATTATCATAAATTACACATATTACTCTTCAATATTATATCTTATTCAAAACATCCCTTATCTTTCATAATTTACAAGTTTAACCCCTTAATTTAAATTAACTACAATTCGGATTATATAATTACATAATTTCTATTCAAACCTTTTAGTTGCAAATTTTACACATGACACCCTCATATTATATTTTGACCGAATCACTACCACATTAATTATAACCTTAAAAACATCATAATGACCAGATCTCATACCAAAAACCCTAACCCTAACCCTAATTCAATTCCTTTTCTTTTATTATCTTTTTATTTAATAAACTATATTACAAATTAATTCCAAACTAACTCTCCAAGTCTCGAAAATTATAAAACTTATTTTTTTGATGTTACATGACACTTATAGGACCAGTGAAAAATATATACAAAGCCTCACAAAATCACATGGCTGGTTCCTTGTTTTCTTGTTCGATTTAGGGTTTTTAGTTTCCATAAATTCGTACGAGCTACAAAACAAGCATGATTCGATTCTACCTTTTTATACAGATAATATATGATATTTCGGATAATATAAAATTACTAGAAAGAGATTTGAGCGTGTAAACAAGTATAATGGATTTCTACCTCTCGGTTTGGACCAATTCGAACAAAACAAATCCAAGCGATCAAACCAAACTTTACCAGTCTCAATTACGAACTTTCCCCACTTCCTTGACTTCTAAATCGTCCATGACAAATAACCCAAGGCTTCCAGAAAACTTGTGTCGACCCAAGGGATATTAGGGAATCGGTTTAGATTTTAAAAATCGATTTAGGCATATGTAAAAAAAATAAAACATGTTATGTGTATATATATGTGACAGAATACTTATCTTGGGCTGGATTATTATGGGATAAGGTTAAATAAAATATTATACAAGTTTCCTTTTTGTATTTAGGATTAATTTTTTTAATATAAATACATACATACATATATATATATATATATATATATATATATATATATATATATATATATATATATATATATATATATATATATATATATATATATATATATATATATATATATATATATATATATATATATATATATATATATATATATATATATATATATATATATATATATATATATATATATATATATATATATATATATGTATGTATATATATATATATATATATATATATATATATATATATATATATATATATATATATATATATATATATATGTATATATATATATATATATATATATATATATNTATATATATATATATATATATATATATATATATATATATATATGTATGTGTGTGTGTATATATATATATATATATATATAATTAAATAAATTGACATAATTAAATATATATACAATAAATTATTTTTACTTTTACAAAAGTGACAAATCTTATTCACACCTAATTTATTATGATCATATGTTGAAAAATTCAAAATTTCTAGGGTTTATTTGGTATTTTACATAATTATTTATTTCAATTTTAATTTATAAGGGCATTTTGGTAATTTTTCACATTTTAGAATTTTGGGTATTACAAAATCTTTGTTGAGGTTTGAGTGTGAATTTTTGTTTGGTGTTGCTTGAGGAAGCTGGTTTTTGTTCCTTGACTTTTGACAGAGAAGGTTTCTCTAATGATTCAAGCTTTTCACTCAGCTTCTTGACAAGTTCAGCTAACTGATCATATTTTGAATAAGTATTGTCTGTTTTTACTTCGGTGAGGACTGAGGGTGTCGAGGCTTCAGTGGGAGCCAAGCTTTCTTTGTTAAGAGTAGGGTTGGGCCTTTTCAGGATCGTTGTACCTAGTCCTGACCTCTCCTTAGGAGAATGTTGAGAGTGATAAGGGGTGTAAGGTCAGAACTCGGTGCAGCTCCTTGAACAACTTTCAGTGGTTGAAATGGAGTTTTAGATTCTGATTCAGACTCCATGATATCCTCAGTACTACTGGGTTTTCAGTGACTCCAAGCATCTCTTTGATGGCCTGACTTTCAGGCTCCAAGATTTTTCCAGAGTTAAAGTTAGGCATTAAGCTGTCAAGATTGACTCTTTCAATACAGTCAGTGGACTTAGGTTTCATTTCCTTTTAAAACGGTTTGCTAGCAGGCAAAGGCCTTTTCACAATGACTTTCACTGGAGGATTCAGTGAGTTGATCCTCCCCTAGTACTCTTTTCTTGGTACTAAGTGTCATATTCACAATTTCATAGACTCTAGGGTTTTTCTTAGTCTAGTTTTCAATGACAGGATCGCTGTCAGCAATGGTACATCGCTGTCAGCCATGGTAGGATCTTGATTTTAAAAAATTTTTGAGCACTCTTTACTTTTTGAAAAGTTTTATAAACCAGAGGCTCTGATACTACTTGTGGGACCTGTTTACACGGTTAGAGTTAACTACAACTTAAGACAAACTATGCACCATGTTTAAGTGTTGAACAAATATTCTTTGATGAATAAGAGAAAACTTAAACTAAAAAGACATGATAATTTTCAACGTTTAATTCTTATTAGAAATCAATAAAGAATTATACCCAAGTGTTTGCGGAATAACACTTGCGATTGAAATGACAAGTATGGTATGACTCCTCACTAAACTTAAGCTAAGCTTAAGTGAAAACTAAAGGTACAACTGAGCTATCTCAGGTACATGGTTGTTTTTTGGAGGAGTAAAAGTTGTTTGTGAATGTTTAAGCATTAATTGCACAAACTTGTCAACTTTTACTCCTCTTTATGATCCTATTTATACACAAGTAAAAATGCAACCGTTACCTAAAAGAGAATAGTGACCTAAGCCTATGTTGGGAAAAATGCATAGGCATTTTGTCACTATTACACATGGCTATATTTATTAAAAGACATGACTGCTTTCTATACATTAGTGTTGAGACACTCTTGGTCTTTTATCCATTCAGAGTAAGTTGACCTTTGTATGATAAGGAACATTCCTTATCCATTCAAACTTATCCCGCCTTATCCAGCCTTTACTTCAGTCTTCAT
>LBNU01006592.1:5780-17323 GCA_014162995.1 Artemisia annua | reverse complement strand
TCATCTTTCCTAAGATGATAAACGATTGATTGTTTGAGATTGAGATTGAGATTGTGATTGTGAGTCTATACCTACTCTAGTTACACATAGCGCTTAAATTCTTCAGGTCCCGTATTGACTTTGCTTTAAACCTATGAACTCACCAGCGAAAGCTGACCTTTTAAGCATGTATTTCTCAGGTAATTAGAAGCTTGCTTTCACTACTTGGACAACGGTTATGCTGCTTGGATCTTAGCTTGGGTTGAGACATCGATGGAACTCTGATATTTTTATTTTGGACCTATTTACTTTTATATACTATGGGCTTTCCTTTTAAAAGATTTTGGATGAATGTAAACTTTAACCTTACGTTGACCTTGTTTACATTTGCATCTATGATATCTTGTTATCTATTCTTGTGATGATACCAATTCCCCGTAGCATCCCGAAAGCTTGTAAGTCTTCCGCTGTACGAATTTTGGGGGTGTTACACAAGCTTCTCAAGATCCCTTGAGAGGTAAAACCTGTTGCGTGGTCGCAATCGCACGTCATCAATGGCTTACAACTTCATCTTCTAGTTACGATTAATAAAGTTCTCAATAACTTTATTTGATAAAGTTGAATGAATCCGTATATGGATTAAAATGATTTTGGACGCATATTATATAAATTGCTTTTACACATGTCTCAAAGAAATAATTGGTCCTCAAGTACCATACATAAGTACAATTGAGGTTTGGATGCCAATTTTATAATTAATATGCATCACAAGAGTGTATTTTTCTCTTTTAATATTTGTACATGCATTGTATGCTTTACAACCAATTGATTTGATATTGGGTTGGAAGCTACACATATATTTTTGTCATTTTTGCAGGACTTATTCTAACATCATCAATTTGATGGACTTCATTGTAAAGTTGTTGCCAACAAAAGTATACGAGAAACTCGTTTAGAAGATTAGCATTCGATGCTTGAAATATACACATTAAATTGAGGAGGAGGAGCATTATACGCACTGCACTCTTTTCCTTCATCAAGTTTTTGTATCCCATTGGGTTTTTCTTGTTAAGGTTTTTAATGAGACAGTCTATAGCGTATGATAAATGGTGAATATTCAAGGAGGAGTGTTGTAATTTAATATTTTTTCTTCCTATACTAGCTAATGTTTTTTCTTCCTATGTTTTAGAAAGGTTAAATTTGATATTTCGGTTTCTTCAAAGTTAGTCGTGAGACTTCAATAAGGACATAAAATCAACTGCAAGGTGTTTTACACTGTAAGAGCTAAATTAATTGAACAGTCTGGACGAATATCCATGCAAAGCGACGGTATATAGCGACAAATAGTTATACTTGTAAAATCGTGATTCTAGTTTAATCATTGGTGCAAAAAATTACGTGTTCAATTATAGTAATTGCGAGAAAAAAATATATGAGTCAGAAAAGAAAAAAAAAGTATAAGGATTAAACAATATTTAAAATATTATTTTAGTGATAGATATTATCACCATTTTTAATCAAGGGTATAATATAGTCCACTAATATTACCCAATTTTAAGTCGTTTTAAGTTTCAAAAATAACTTATAAATAGTAAAGATAATAACCGTAGAAAATGTTATAGAACTATAATTAATACAAAAACGTTTTGAAAATAAAGTGCTTGAAAATAATCTTTTATATAATAAAAGAATTACATCATTTCAGAGTGTTTTTGCAAATCCCTTCTCACTGAAAAAAAAATTAAGCCAATAGTAGAGCTTGATTTTGCCACATAAGCGAAATTGAACAACATGATTGGTTAATGAAAAGTCAAAATTGAAATTGAATTGGTCAAACGTATGCATAAATCCGTTTTTTTATAAAGTTGGCTAAAAAATACATGTGTCAAAATTAGAAGAAACAAAACTTACAAGAACCGGATGTAAAAACTAAAGAAAAAAAGGTCTCCCCTTTAGTTCTCATTCCCTTTCTTCATCGACACAACAAATAAACCCTACCTCAAAACACCCCAATTATACAATAAACATCAACTAATACCCGACATAGTAGATCAATGCATTAACAATATGCAAACGTTAAAATCAAAGCATTCAACCTCTCAAACTGTCCTTCATTAATCATACATCAAAATCTTTTTGAGATAACCCTAATTATATCATTCTGAAATCAAATTGACAACTCGATTGAAGAAGGTGTTATTATAGTTACTCGAAATTTGATGAGGTATGTTTTTTCTATAAATAAATTTAAGGTATATTGATCTATGGCTTTTTTATTTATGTATCACTTCATTATTTTTTCTCTTTTTGCTAATTAAGTTATGGGTTTGTGTTCTTGTGCTTTTAATTGATGTGGTATGCCTTAAATTGTGTGGCACAGCTTCGTGTTAATTTGCTAGATCATGGATAATAGTTGTGTTTAGTTTGTGAGGTATGATTTTTAATGTATATTATCCTATATGGTTGAAGATAGTTTAGAAACTGAACTAAATATTGATGATCTGAACTTTTAATTATTTATGTTTAAATTTAGTATTTGATGAAATCATATGATCATTGGTTATGTAGAATGAGCCTAATAATCACTTCAGCTTAAGCTGATTATGTACAAATCCTAAATTAATTCAATGTTGAGCACAAGTGTATGATATTTAAGTTTGCAAGATAAAAAGATTGTATGGCAGTTGAGGTGCATTATAACCAATGGCCACTGCTTAATGGCATAGATGTACTGTTTAGCAACTGATTGAATGGAAATTTAGTTCATTGTTATGTGTACATTCGATGTGTACATTCGATCAAAAGGTTGAAGTTATATGTGGTGAAGTAAATGGGCCGCAATCTATGTTGTTGTTAGTATGAAAAGAAGTAAGTAACGCTTTTATGTTTTAAGATTGCAAACAAGTAAGGGTTTATGTTTGAAAATGATGATTTAGATTAATTTTTGAAATAGGGGTCTTGCCATTTTCCAAGGGATTGTGTGTAAATATAATTTTCAAATATATTAATTTATGACAAGCATCTTGTGTTGTTACAGTGACAACTACAAGACCAAGAAGAACAGATCAAATGCATAAATACGCCAGTGTCTTATGTTCAAATGTGAAAGATTTAAGTATCTAATATTTCATTGATTACCTTTTACCAGATCCAGTGGCAATGGCCAAGTCGTGAATGATGAAGTAATGTTGACAAACGTAATAAAAGGGACACAAACCGAAACTTAGATCAGGACCATTAACATATGTAGTCGTAGAGTGTTTGTCTTCATGCAGGTATTACTCAACAAAGCTGTTCTTTTAAGTTATGCCTTCAATGCCAGAAAATCGATGATGTTTTATCAGGTAACTACGGTCTATTTAGATTTATGTCACTATCTATGAACAGATACCAGCTGTGATGTTTGGGATTGCGTATTTAAGTTGTTTATGCTTATTAGTATAAGCTATCATTTGTAGAAACATTTAGGAAATAATGAATGAATTTACTTATGCTATATGAAAATGCAACAGATAGCCAGTAGTTATTGTCTACGTGTTTAGCAAATTCTTATAAACATCTTATTCCTTCTTAAAATTAGCAAATAAGCATGCCCAATTTGAAATAAGCAACTCCAATCTGTTTTTATGAAACAACTTATTTCATCCTATAATAAGCAGATACACAACCATTTTTTCCTAACTTTTTACTTAAAAGTTCTTATTTGTTCTTTAAAAAAAATGCTATAAGCTTATAATCCAAAAAAAAAATATAAGCAATCGTAAAGCACCCTTTAGTATATATATTCATATTCATATTTAGATTATGTGGTACCATCACTAATCGTATTTACATGGTACAATCAATTTGAATATGTACTCGGTATAAAACAACTAAGCTTTTGTAGTTCTTGGTAGCAATTGAATATCTTAGATTATGTGGTATCCATCACTAATCATATTTACATGGTACAATCAATTTGAATATGTACCAGTTTAAAGTGCTCCAAATTTATCATCCATGTAATTCGATAGACATTCACTCTTTTAAGTGTGACGGGTATTAAGTGTACCTCTAATGGAGTGAAGGCCAGTTTTAGGTGCATACATAAGCTGATTAAGGTTTTGATGTCATATCCTTTTGTCGTAAAGGTTTTGTTAAGTATGTTTCCCTTCCATCTGCATATAAGTAATAAAGAAATAACCTTTTTTATAGATAATCTGGTTTTTTGGCTGTTGCAAGATAACATTTTATTTTTTGATTTGCAGCCTGATTGTTTAGGACCTTTAAACTTGGATGAACGATTGTTTTTTTGGAATTTCTTCATTTTTTAGGTTGCAACAGAGAAATAATGGACTTGATGGAGCTCTCCCTATAGGTGCTGAATCAATAATAACTGCAACTAATACACTACATGGTTAGCATCTTCAGTTCCAAAACATATGTTATATATATGTGTGTGTAAATTTTATGACATCTACTCTTTTATACTGAGTTTACACCATACTAATACATCTGATGTGATCAGCCAATTTTAAATATGATTCAACCTACAAGCCCAGCCAATTTTAAATATGATTCAACATACAAGCCCAACTGATGATGATATATTTTGTTAGTGCACAAATTTAACAACTTTGTACATTGTCTGTGTTTAGATTATTTGTTTAAAGAGTCGTGCTTTATTTTAGCTACTTATCAATATTTATATTAGTAGGTTTTGCTATTTCTTTTTATCATTCATTGTGTTATTTATCTTACTGAACTGAATATGATGTGTTGACTGACAATTTTGTACGTAAAGATTAGCTTGCAAGTTCTATAGAATTCGAACTGAAGGTGTTGTTATGTTGTTTTGCTTAATTATAGGTTATCAATTAGATTATCGGACTCTTTTAGTGTGACTTATGTCAAACTCATATGGTTTTCTTTTAATAAACTGTTATCAACCACTAAAAATCTAAACAAAATTAACAACATATAAAAATTATATTATATTTCCTCTAATTTGACAATTATGCCTTTGACTCAAGGTAATTACCTTTTATTGGGTCGAATGTATTACATTGGGACACCTGCACTATCGAGCATATGCTTAATGCAGGTAATTAATTTAAGCAAAGTATGAAACAATGGTCTTACTTTATAAATGATATATAATGCAACCCTCTTACATTTATCTTAGGAACATGTTATTCTGAGCTAATTCAATCGAGCCCATACTGAAAATCACCCATTCGACCCGTTTTAGAGCATGTCCTACCCTTTTGCCATCTCTTTCAAAAGTTGTGATTAGACTAAGTACGAAAGTAATGGATAACTAAGAACACACAAGGATTTCATATGGTTTGGTACGATCTAAGTTATTAATGTTTACAAAATAAAAGTGTAAAGTTTCTTAGATTTGAAGATAATATATTCGAGATTAATTCATGATAAAAAAATTCATGTTAAAACCCCGTGCGTGCACGGGTATTATAACTAGTTCTTTTCAAAAGAAATACACATAAGTTAATTAAAAGTGAAAATGGGCATAATTAATCCTCAAAATTGAACGACACATACTAATTAACTATGATCATTGATGCAATTTGAACTTGTATGTTGACGATTATCTTGTAATACGAAACATGTGTCTTTATAAGTATAAACATTAACAATTAAACATCCAAAAATTTTAGCTAAATAGATAGCTTTATTTTGGGTTATGCAAAGTTGATGGATGAAAATTGACTCGTGAACAGAAAAAATCATGCATATTCGACCCATGTTGGTAATTCTATATTGCAAGAAAATGATTGTCAACATTATATTCTTAGGGCCCGTTTGGTATATAGGTGGGTTTAGGATTTGGATTTGGATTTGGATTTGAAATTGGTTTAGGATTTAGATTTGGGATTAATGTAGGAGAGAGAAAATAATATTTAAAAATATATTATATATTAAATATATAAAAAAATATAAGTAGTTATATATAACATTTGTTTTATTAGGCCACAAATAACAATAAAAAAAAGAATGAGTGGTATGTATATTATGTGGTCCCACATAGAAATAAAAATGCTGCTACAAGACAAAAAAAAAGTAAAAACGATAGATGAAGAGAGAGAAAACCAAGGTTGCACCCTAGCTTTCGTATTTCCCCACCAGTAAGGGTGTCAGCCCAGTCATAAATTCAACCAAACATGTAAAATCTACTTTCATGCCAAACCTTTGGCAAAAAACCCTCATACCAAACGGGCCCTTACTTTTAACCAGAAAGAGTAAAGCCAGATTGGCATCCATTTGTTAATATTATACTTAATATGCTTTCTTTTCATAGAAATTTTTTTAAACGACTTATTTTGGGAAAAAATTGGATTTTGCCTGTGTTTTTTGCTCAAATGAACTTTTAAATATCAACCTTTAGATTCATTTTAGGATACATTGTTAACTTTACACGTGTCCACAATTCTTCTAGGCGGCATTATTACCCGATTGAAAAGTTAAATGGAGATCGACTCCACTCTGGGCGACGTATGGGCGACTCGACTCTAGGCAACATCTAGGCGACACCTGGGCGACATCTAGGGTGACTCTGTTAGAGTTGTGGATAAATATTAATACGTATATGTCTAGAATCGAACTCGAGACCGCGTGATTGCACACTTTACGTATGAGAATTTGTGACAACTCGCAAATTTCGGTTTCCCATATGTTTAATTGTTATTCTCTTTATTTATATTTCAGGAACGTTTGTCGAAGTCTAGGATGTCTTGCGCGAGATTTGGCTATAAACCGATTAAAACACGAATATTAATGATTTTGGGTGACGAAAATTAAAGATATACGTATTTATAATCACAGTTTATGTAAAATTTACTCTAAAGCCAATGGAAATAGTCTCGGGTGCCCGGGAGATAATTATCGTGCGTTTTATTGGTCCGGTTCTCGTTTCGTTAAAAATATAAGAGAGATGACAATATTGGTCCTTGAGGGAGCGCTAGGGTTTGTTAATAGTCCCCCTTATATCCCTCACCCTATAAATACTATACTTATAACATTTTAGGGTTTCCATCCCCTCCCTCTCTCTCCTTGGTCAGCCGACACCACCCCACACCCCTCTCTCATCTTTCCCGGCCATTTTCCGGCCTGTTGTGCCGCCACCGCCGCGAGTGGTGTTACACCACCACCACCACCAACATCCCCATCACATTTCCCATCTAATGATGCATCTCACGCGCCGTATAAACACCCATAACACCACTTTTGTTCGAGTTTTCATCTCGAATCATCACCACCTTTCCACTTCTTTTGTGTTTCTTGATAACCAAGGACGAAGGTGGGTTTATCTCGAGTGTTTGGTGGTCGTTGTACTACATCCGGACCCATAACCCACGGGTTTCGAGGGTTCACCAATAATAACGAAAAGATAACAATTAAAATGAGCATGAAAACGAGTTTGGTATCAAGTGTGTCTTGTGTTCGTGTTTGTTTGGGTTTACGAGAGTATAGCCGTGAGTCCTAGACTCACGGCCGTGTGTTGTTTGGTCTTCGAGTGTGGTTATAAGATTAGATCTTGAAGTGATTTTGGATGTAGGTTGCAGCCGAGAGTTTGGATGGAGATTTGGAGTGGTGAGTTTAATGTGGTCCTCGTTATTATTCTTGTTGTTGTCGAGAGCTAAGGCCGAGACCACTAAGGTCTCGGCAATGGGTGTTGTTGTTGTGTTGATGTTGTTGTTCTTGTTGTAGCTTGTCGTTGTTCTCGAGTTTGTTCTAGTCGTTGTTAGTGTGGTTTGGCTGAGGAGTTAGAGCCGAGACCTCTAGGGTCTCGGCAAGTGGGATTGTAGTGGTGATGTTGTGGCTATAGATGTGGTTGCGGATTAGATTGACATTAGGCGAGTATATTCATGTTTGTGTAGTTTGAGCCGTGTCGGGTGTCACATAGACTCCCTAGTCTTGTGTGATCCCGACAAGCCAAGTAGACATGATTATTATTTTTAGATGTTGACTATTTGACCCGTGATAAATATGACTCGAAACGAGTATAACCCGTGAAAATATAAATGATTGACTAAATGATTGTGACACGAGTTTTTATATATATATCGTTAACTTTAAATATTTAGTAACGATTGATAATCGTTATTTCATATTTACGAGTTAATAATATTAATAATAATAGTTAGAGATCGTTAAGTACGTTATATAACGTTATGAGATTAATAAAGAAATATTAATAAACGCTGACAACGTTCGTAAATATTTCTAGATTAATACGAGATCGTTAAATAACGACGAATATGTCATCTAATGATTATTATTAGAAATAATAAACGAAACAAGATTAAATATGGAAATGGACGGGTTACTAATCGTTTCGAGGACACGTTTATCGAGACTTACCCATTTTGGGAAACTTGAGGTTTAGGTTACCTTGATGTCGAGTTATGGATTGGTTGGTATTAATATTATCACTTGACACGATTAACGAACTAATTGAGTTGTTAAATTCAATTAGTATACAACGAGCGTGTCGAGGGAGAATATTAATAGGTGACCCATCCTACGACTTACCATGACTTTACTAAGTATGAGTTAACTATGAATTAACAAGTACATTGATGGAATTGTTGGACTATCGTATTAGCAAATACGATAAGTATCCAATAATTCGTACGATTT
This sequence comes from Artemisia annua, assembly GCA_014162995.1. NCBI lineage: Eukaryota > Viridiplantae > Streptophyta > Magnoliopsida > Asterales > Asteraceae > Artemisia > Artemisia annua. The sequence goes on along the minus strand of LBNU01006592.1, from coordinate 8,701 downwards.
CTCGTGTTAAGTCTTGGTTACTTGAGGTTTGACTTTGACCATAAGGTTGACCTAGTAGACCATTTAAGTATGATTGTTTTGGATGGATGATGTAGTTCGACCCGGATGTTTCGTATTGAGTTTTGACTCGTTTTGATTAAAGTCGAACATTTTTCACCTCTTGGTGTGAGTATTCTCGAGTCTTGTCTCGATTCTTGTTGGCTTCGCTTGTTTAAGTATTGGCGTGAGTTCACTTGAGTATATGTCGTGTTCTCACCACACACACACACAATGATACCAAACGCAAACACAAACACTATTGAACGGATAACGAATGAGTTGACGACGTAAGATTGGGTAATACATGGGAGTAATTATCTTATGGAGATTTGGTTCGTCGCTGAGGAGTTCGTATTGGGATAAGCCTTGCTTATAGAAGACTTCGTCGGTTTCGTACCAATCTTTGGGATATTGTTGTGATTTACTCTTGATGCCAAGTTGTGTCGGTCGTGATTCTTGCATTGCTGTGGCTAAGGTGAGTTCATAGCCCCCTTCTTTTAAATAAGTTTTCATAACTATTTTGGGGGGAATACATGCTCTTTTACTAAATGAAATGATTGCTTACTTGAGTACGTGAACGATTTGATTAAGTTGAATGATTGAATGATTGATTGATTGATTGATTGAGTGATTTATCGAAGTATTTGAATTAAGTATTTGAAGGCATTATGTGCTTGCCTGTTTATATGAGAGCTTTCTAGCTCAAACTGTTTTACTTGGACCTGCTACTGTTTCGTTTTGCTATTGTGTGGACTAGTTTTAGGGTAGACGGAGGTAGTCGTTGACCTAGAGCTAGGGCGTTTGACCCTAGTTTGGAATAGACGCTATCGCGGCCTAGATTTGGGGCAGTCTTGGGTGGTTCCTTGCTGTAGCCTGACTAGTGACCGCTGAGAGGCCTGCTCACTATGACCATTCATCTTTCCTAAGATGATAAACGATTGATTGATTGAGATTGAGATTGAGATTGTGATTGTGATTGTGATTGTGATTGTGAGTCTACACCTACTCTAGTTACACATAGCACTAAAACTTTTCAGGTCCCAAACTGTTTTTGTAACTTAAACTCTATGGACTCACCAGCGTAAGCTGACCTTTAGCGTGTATTCTCAGGTTTAAGGCGTTAGCTCACTAATTGAAGGCGCTTGGCAAAGGGCATGGTCATAGGCGACTCTGATGAACATTTGGGACTACTACTACAATTATTTTATGGGCCTATTTCCGCACTATTTTTATATCATGTAAACTTTATGTCTTAAATGACAACTTTTAATTATATTAATGAAATAAAAACATTCTTTGTGCCTTGTGTTGTGATACCAATTTAGTAGCACCCCAATGCTTGTATGCTTCCGCTAGACCCGAATTTTGGGGGTGTTACAGAATTAAAGTTTAATAATTTAATATAAAAAGTTATATTTAATTATTAATTACACAAAACAAATAAAGAACGTTAGTAATTGTCGAAAATTGACTAACGTACAAAAGATAAGGACCATGGATAAAAATAGAGAACAAGAAAGATCTAGAATCCTATCCCTAACTTGTTCCCTAAGTTTTGAATCCTATAAAAGCAAAGGCAAGGATTTTATTTGTGGATGGCTTGTACACACGTTTAATCCTAACACTTGTTTTTTTCTCCTTATCTCTTGTCGACAGTAACCATATAATGTATATATACATGCATGTGTATAATGCATGTGCATGTATATAAAAAAGGTTTTATTCTCTTTTGGTTTCTGTGAAAAACGACAACAACAAAACATAAAGTGTTTTGATGTTTTGTTTAGTCGAATGGTTTTGTTTTTAAAAACAAAATATTGTTTTGTGTATGATTTAAAATAGCATTTACTTTAATTTGGTAATAGTACGTGTGTACAAGAACGTGGTACAATCACACTATTGATTGTCTCTTGGATCGATTAACAAAACGGTAAGGGGTTAATGTGACAACTGGTAATTTTGGGTTTTGCTATTAATATATTTTATCGATGTTATTTCGTGAGTCGTGAGTATCCCCTGGTTTCCTAGTAAGTACCACTGCGTGTCTTGGCACAACAAATAGAGAAAACGTGAAAATATGGAAAGTAAACGAATAATAATAAAGGTTATACATATTTATAACCAAAGTCTATGTAAAAACGATTCTAAAGTCGATAGAATAACTTTGGAAGTTCGGAAAAATATTTATAACGCGTTTTATTTATCCCGTTCACGATATGTTAAAGATATTAAAAGATTGACGACTTTGGTCCTCGAGGGAGTGATAGGGTTTGCTACTAGTCCCTATTCACTCCACACACCTATATATACTCCTTATAATAACCACTTAGCGTTATTATCTTTCCATGCTTCTCTCTCTCGCCGCTACACACACCCACACACACTCCCAAGTTTTTCGACCACAAATCCGGCCACACCGCCCTCACCGCCGAGCGTGTGACCTCACCTCCACCACCAATCTTCACCATTTTTCATCCCCGTTCTTTTGAGCATAGCCACGTGCTATTTCACCACCGATAACACCTTTTTCATTCAAAGTTTACACTCGAATCCGAGCACCTTTTGTCTCTTTTCTTGTTCTTGATCGAGCCAAAGAATAAGATGGGTAAACCCACTGTTTTCGTGGGGTTTTGACCTCGGGTTAGACTCAAAGACCTTAGGGTTTGCGAGTTTAATAATAATAACGAGAATAATAAGGTTAAAAATGATAATAGATGTGTTTGGTATCACGTTTTGGTCGTGTTTGGTTGTTTGGTTTGGCTCGAGTAGTGTAGCCGAGAGTCTAGGACTCTCGGTGGTGTTTGGTTTTGCTATTAGAGGTGTTTTGAGTGTTTTGGATAGTGGGTTTAGGACTAGTGATGAGTTAGTGAGGTTGTGGATGA
>LBNU01006589.1:42158-58057 GCA_014162995.1 Artemisia annua | reverse complement strand
TGTATATATATATATATATATATATATATATATATATATATATATATATATATATATATATATATATATATATATATATATATATATACACATATGTATATACATATACATATACATATAGACAAACACATACACATGTAAACTTTAACGACAATCGGAAAGCTAAATCAAGTACTTATAGATTTATGGTCCATGACTGCTTATATATTGTATTTATATTCTTCAATCCGTTTAAGATGTAGCTAATAACTTCTTTCACTATACATCTTCAATTGTCTTTAAAGTGTTGAGTTGAATTTGTTGTAGCTGTGATGTAGTAGTATCTGATCTTAATTTAGGAAAATCTAATCTTTCAACTCATCAATACTATCATATACAAACACTCTGTTGTAATGCGCGAGTTAAAATCCTACTTATATATAACCACTAAGGTTTTTAATTTATAAGATGGGGTACAGCAATGTTGCAAAACAAGGCCTGCAAGGCCGATTAATCACCGATTAGATGCTACAAGGTCACCAACCTTGTCGATTTGTGTAAATCGGTCAAACAACTCGGTCAACCGTGGTCAACAATGGTTAATGACGGTCAACGGTGGTCAAGCTTGTCTGAAACCTTCAAACCTTGCTAGAAATTCTCAAAACTCGCCGTAAAATTGTTTAATAAGTTATACTTGTTATTTATATCTATTTCAAAATGTTTTTTTAAGAAAAATCTTGCTAGTAATACCAAAAATTTGCCAGAAATACCTAAAACTTGCTGGAAATATAGAAAACTTGTCAAAAATTCCAATCCGATTAATCACCGATTAATCCCGCCTAGACCGATTACAAGATACAGAGGGGTCGACCGCCCGACTACCGATTCACGATTTTTGCAACCTTGGGGTACAGTGATCATATATAGTGAAGTTTTTATCTTTATCATACTATCCTATAATGCATGACGGACTCTCTCTATCTCTAATTAAATTTTAAGATTTTCTTAAATAGACTTTTAAGCATTTACACATTTTATTTATTATTGTACATGTTTAAAATACATCATTATATTAGGAGTTACATTTTAATAAAGACATTTAATTTAAGAGTAACCATATCTCATTATTACAAAAATACTAGCAGGGTACACGCGCGTTGCAGCGACCAGTACCCTGGAATTAAATTTTCCGGTGAATCGTGTATTTTAGTTTAATATATTCTTTTTGACAATAAATTTACGTATATCAAGAATTTTGTTTATCCCGTGCATGTTCGGGCTCGAGCCTGTTTGGCCCGCACCCGTTCGGGCTCAAGCCCATTTGGCCCGTTGCCCGTTCGGGCTTGAATATTTGTATAATGTGCTTTATTATTTGTATTACTGACATTTAATGTAGGAATTGTGTTTAATTTGGTTGTATAATATGCTTGATAATTTGTATTTCTTATGTAAGGGGTGTTTTAATAACTGTATTAATTGTATTTATTGAGCAGTTAATTAATTGACTACATTAATTAACATTAATGTGTTCTTTTTTTTAATATGTGCATTAAAATGGTGTATACTATACTTCTTGTCTTGTAAGTTCAAAAATTATGTGCATTAAAGTGGTATACATTATGCTTCGTTTCTTGTAAGTCTTAAAAGATTACAAGCATTGAAAGATATACTTGTAACAATCTAGACCTTTTAAATACACTTAAATTTCTAGGCTCTTAATTATATGTGTATGCATCTTTCCTATTAAAGAAATATTTTTGGTTTTAAACATTTTAAAACTTCTAAATATAGATGTCCTAAATACATTATAAGGTAATATAGATAAACCATGAACCATATTCGAATGAATTTGTACATAAAACCATTATTCTTCAAAACATACCTCACACGTCGTTGAGTTATTCTACAACTAAAGGGTTGTTTACTTTCTCTTTAGTGGGGAGGAGTGTGGACCAAAAATCATTTCTTCCTCCTAAAGTTATACGAAATTGTTTTATGCTATTAGTATTACGTATAGTTGTACAACTTAAATTATCACTATCCTGCACTGACGGAGCTACATAGGAGACATGGTGGGCCATGACCAACCCAAGAAACATCTTAACAAGGCATGATATGTATAATTTAGTCCAAAAGTTTATATAAGAATAATTTGGCCTATCCAATTTTTGATCAATTATTAAGCGTGAATACAGAAAACGAATGAGTATTTAGTTATTTACCTTGCATATATATGTTTTTTATTGAAATTTATAAGATGTGTTGGTTTGTTATATGTAACATTTATAATATGTGTGGGCTCGTGAGTTTAATATGAGTTATTGACTTTTTGATGAACTTTTGCTATGTAAGAAAGTGTACACCGTTAGCCTTAAAAATGTTCAAATTTATGTGAGTTATATGATGTAACACTTCATTCGACCCACCCGAATTCAAAAGTCTGGCTCCGTCATTGCTATCCTGTAACTTATGGCTATAAAATTGTATAATTTGTAAATATTAGTTTTTTCAAAATTGTATGATGGATGGATGCTAGTTTTATAAGGAAGGTGGTAAGAAGTTGTGAAATTGGAAAAGATTGATATTTATGGAAAACTTTCGGTTGGTCCACTTGAATACATGCATGAGTTATTGAAGAAACTTTTCATTTGTGTCTATCAACGAAACCGTTATGAAGAATCCTCGTACTTTAACCTCGGAGTATTTTAAAACAAACGCCTAGGTCCCACTTGATTTCATATGAGCTTCCAATATTTAAAAAAAGAATAATTACTATTCTTGCATCTATTTTTAATTGTAATTTATCTCTCTTCCGTTACCCGACAGAAGCTCGTTTTCCTTTTCAAAAAGTTAAAAAAGAATAATAATAAAAAAATGCTTTCAAACATCAAATTTGAAAAGATGACGACCAATGTTGTTGTTTAGTGGTATTAAGGGTCTATGACCATCTTCTATAGGTCATACCAAAACATCAAATTTGATTTTTTTTTATGTGAAAACATATCTCCAACCAACACATCGTACTTAGTGTACTTCATGTTATGAAACAATCCCTATGCATTTACACCAAATTTTTTTAACCTACTTGTTATATAATTATTGTAATCGAAAATCTAGCTCATATAAATTATATCAATTAAAAGGTCACATGACACCTTAATGAGTCTAATATCGTGTAAAAAAAATGGTCCAGTCTAATATTGAAATGTTCATTATTTATTTCTAACTGTTCTTTTTTTCTTTTTGTTGAACTAGACGAATACTCGCGTAAAATGACGATTTATAACACCAAATACAGTAAACACTCTATAAATTAATAGCGTTGGGACTGAGAAATTTTATTAATTTAACGAGATATCATTATATCGTTAAATTAATAATTTATTAATTTAAAGAGGTTTTACATATGACCATTATATTTTCAAGTCTAATATACTAGCTAGTTACAATGTATAATCATTAGAGACGAAAAATAAATTTTAAAAACAAGTTCCAATTAACATTTTATGAATTCACATTCACACTTTATGATACACTTTTTGTTGCAATACAAGAAGATAATGCACCAACTTTTTAATGCAATAATAAAATTTTAAGATAAACTCAATATAAATTTGAAGTTCAACAAAAAAAACAATTGACTATAGATTTATAGTCAATTGTTTTTTTTTTTTGTTGAACTTCAAATCTATATTGAGTTTATCTTAAAATTTTATTATTGCATTAAAAAGTTGGTGCATTATCTTCTTGTATTGCAACAAAAAGTGTTAATTTTATTTTCATAAAGTGTGAATGTGAATTTATAAAATGTTAATTGGAACTTGTTTTTTAAATTTATTTTTCGTCTCTAATGAGTATACATTATAACTAGCTAGTATATTAGACATGAAAATATAATGGTCATATGTAAAACCTTTTTAAATTTAATAAATTATTAATTTATCGATATAATGATATCTCGCTAAATTAATAAAATTTCCCGGTCCCAATGCTATTAATTTATAGATTTTTTACTGTGTAGTGTTAGTATTAGAAGCGAATTTATATATAAACAAACCTTGCAATACGTAACGTGCATGTAATAGACCAGGTATGGGTAAACAAGCTTAGGTTCGTCTAATATGTCCATGTAATAGTCCATAGACAAAACCAGTCAATCAAAACCCATCAAGATTAGATAGTTATTGTGTACAGTGGCGGATCTAAGATTTTGGACCATGTGTGGCACGGATTTTGGCTCGCTTCGCTTCGCATTTGGCTAGCTCTTTGGCGTAAATATAGTTGAGGTTTTAGTTATCGATCTGGATTATTCAATCACAAACAAAGTACTCTTTTAAGTCATTTATAAAGCTGAGCATTTACAACATTTTATAACTATAACATATTTATGAAATAAATGCATAAGACGATTTCTGAAAGTATGTTGAGAAAAAAAATATAAAAAAAGAATTCATTTAAATAATTTAAAGTAGAGTTAATGTTCTCTTTGAGAGCCGGCCCTGACACTTTTATGCCCCAGGCAAGGCGATCGGAAAATGCCCCTACCAAATCTTGAAAACGAACAACAACTATCTTTTATAGGTTTGGTTTGCAAACACAACCCGCATGTCAACTTGATAAAATTTGAACAGTTATTGAATATATTTTACATTCATGTATTATTGGCATATAACATTTCCTAGTAATTTTCTTATGGGTAAAGTCCATAAATTAGCAACGTACTTTCCCAACTTTACAGAGTTAGGTAACGAACTTTTTTTATTACTAATATAGTCATTAAAACCGGCTAATTTTTAACGATAAAGTAAATATGACCTGCTGAATATCCACCTCATTTAGATAATTTCCACGTCACTATTTTTTTCACACCTACACTGTATAATTTTCACATCAATTTTTATTTTTCATCAAAACCAGTATCATGTCCATCTTTCATTCAACTCCATTACCCAGATTTACACACACATAAACACAAATACAAAACCTCTTTAAAAAACACCCACAAGGAGGTTGAGATTGACGATCGGTGTTCTAGATTGAACAAATCAAACAAACAAACGAACACTTTGCGAAATCCGAATGGGTTAGATCCCATTATCTATAAACACAACCGAAAACCCAGATCTATAAATACCCAGATTGATGAATGGGTTAGATCGAATGGTTACGAGTTAGATCGGAATGTTTGTGTGTTTTGTAAGATCGTTGAGGTATTTCATAATTTCACAGTCAAACAACTTTCACAAATTAGGAAATTAGATTATCTGTTACCCGAATGGTAATTGATTAGGACGAATGGTAATGCAAATGTATAAAGTGGAAAACTAAGCTCGCCGGAAAATATGAAGATCACCGGAAAATTTGCCGGAGAAGATGGTGGTTCTAGTAATCGATGCTTATTCAAGATATGATAAGCGTTATTAAAATGATGCATATAATGTAAGTTTCTGAGATATGTCAGTGTGCACCGTGGCATGTTCATTTGTAATAAATGGTGACATATTAGTTGGTTTCCTTCAATCTCTATATGTTTTATACTGTTGTGGTAGTTTGTTTAGTATCAAATATAGGACATGGCTCGTAATCATGAATTAATGATTGTTATACAATACAAAGCCAATGGGCAAAAACAATATGGTTTCCTTTGTACTGAAATTTGAAAATTGATCAACACATCACCAGGTTGAAAATTGAGCTCGCCGGATAAAATGGAGATCGCCGGAAAATTTGCAGGAAAATATGGTGGTCGCCAGATGTTGATGAAGATGATGTAGTGGTGATGACAATTAACAACTAAGATATGCCACATAAGTAAACAAATAAGCATAAACATAAATAAAAATGCCAAATAAGCACTTTTGACCTTTTGAACCGGTTACCGGTCACCATATTTACTATATCGTTAAAAATTAGCCGGTTTTAATGACTATATTGGTAATAAAAAAAGTTCGTTACCTAACTCTGTAAAGTTGGAAAAGTACGTTGCTAATTTATGAACTTTACCCTTTTCTTATTTCTCATTGTTTGTATATACGACTAAAACTCCCGAATACTCTTCTTTCATTCTACCTTTCTGACTTTTTCACCTGTTATTCTTCATTTTTTTTCTTCTTCTATATTATAGGAGTATCATACATCTTTTTATAATCATAACATCTTACATAAGTTACTACTAAAATTACTTTTAGTCTACAATATATTTTAGACATGTTTTAAGAGCAATAGCAACTTGTGTATTTTGTTTTCTATAGTTAATACATGTTTATTTCATTTGAAAATGAGCCATTAAAAGTTTTCTAATAAATCCGTAAAGTTTAAGACGTTAGTTATAGCAAGAGGCAATGTTTTGATTCATAATTTGTTTACATTACCAAACTAACATATAATATATCCACAATGGCATTTTTAGAAAAATACGTAGTTTTGTTTTTTAAGAACACGTGTGTTGTTTTGGCATTTACAACAAAAAATTAGGAGCCAAACATTTAAGTATTTAACATAAGGGCTCGACATATAAACATATAAGACATAAGGAACTAAAGTTGAATATTACAAAAATTATAGGGTCATAAGAATACGTTATTTGGTAGTCCTACTAATAAACTGGGTCATCTTCCCCGGTTATCTTTCATCTTCCCCATCGAAACAAAGCTCCATTAAAATTTAAAATACTATCTTCCTCAGTCATCTTTCATATTCTTTTCTTCCTTCATTTTTTCCTCTCATTCTTGAGCACTCTACCAACCTACGTGTAGCACTATTAAAAAATAATTAAATTGTACACAAATATTAGATTCCCTCGGCTTAAATCGTATGTGGCACGTGCCACACGTGGCTCGCACATAGATCCGCCCCTAAGTGTGTATATGCCTTACATGTGTGTATGAGGCATGTAAGCTCATTTTACAAAGTTACATTTCACTAATTTCCTCCTCCCTCTTTTTAGAACTCTCTCACTCTCTCACACTAGAAATCCTCTTTTTCTCTCTAGAAAACATCCTTTTGATTCTTATGTGTGTTATGATATTGATTGTTGGAGACCTAACAATTAGTATCAGAGCTACATGATGATCTAGGAGTGTTGTAACACTCCAACCCGACAAGGGTAGAGATGTCACAATAATGGTTTCACATCATAACAGATATAATTAAACAAAAGCGAAAGTCTTACTGAAATAACTTTAAACTAAGATGACTATGGTCAAAATCTTCACTCAGCTCTACTCTCAATCCCAGAAAGCTATCCCAAATGCTATCTTGAATACCTGCCGCGGAGAAAAGAAATGCTGCTGAGCTACAAAAACTCAGTGAACGGATATAAAAAAAGTAAACTAAAATAAATGTTGAAGTACATATGATATAATTTGGGGAAAACATATTTAGGTATAACAGATAATACGGAAATATAAAGTGTAGGTTAAATAGGGAATCTATACAGTCACCTGTATAAACAGAATCAGAATATACCATGAGCTCAGAAACATATCACAATCATATCATAATCACATAGGTTGTACAAGGAGTAGCTAGCTCCATTGTACCGGAAGTGAAAGGGGTACATTGCACGTACAACCAATCACTAAACAGAATCATATCATATTATAACAGAAAACAGATCTAGGATGCATCCATACACCCCTGAAAATTAGTGCACATTCATATATAACGGAAGGGACGTGGCAGAACATCATTCTACTGCCTTAGAGTCATGCCATAGGTTCATCTATGACACGGACATGGAACCCCCATGCCTAGTGAAGCTCAGGTAATCATAAGGTTCATAAACAAAAGTTCAAATCATAGTGGTCATATCAAAATGTTCAAATGCTAATGTTCATAGCAAAGGTTCAAATCAAAAAGTTCAAATCTGAGGTTCATATCACAAAGGAAACCTTAAGGATAAGGTCAGAATATCCATATCTCAAAAGCAAAGCTGTCAGAAGTAGAAAGATCAAATGAGGGAGTAACACCCTTCTTCAGAAATCTACACATAATATTTATTAATAACTTTATCTTATATCTAATTCCTCTTTTTAATCAACTTTCCATTTTTAATAACTTTACATATTTAGTAACTTTTCCCAAATTAATAAGTTTCCATAATTAGAAAGTTTTTATATAATAATTAAGTTAAATATAGAATTAAATCATTATTATGAAATTAGGGTTTATTATTTTCCATAATTAGAAATTTTTCATATAATAATTAAGTTAAATATAGAACTAAATCATTATTATGAAATTAGGGTTTATTATTATGGTTTATAATAGTTTAGGGTTTAAAATGTCAACTTTCCATAAATTAGGGTTTTAATATGTCATTAATCCAAATTCAAGGTCTAAAGTGTAAATATGTCAATCTCCATATTTTATCCAAGTTAAACCTTATATTACCAATATTAACATATTAATCCTTCTATTTTGTAAACTTCCAAAACAAACCCTCAAGTTTAATTAATTACAATTCAAACCTTTTACTTATTTAAAGTTACAAATAAACCTTTTTAATTATTAAATTTACACAATATACCCCTATACTTACTTTATACAGATTCCCCATGTATTTTTATGATTTCCAGAATTAACCTTAAAGTTTAATAATTTACAAAACACACCCTTATAGTTTTAATAATCAATTCGGTTTTAAATAAAATCCATAAAACCTAACCCTAAGTAACCCAATCATTACTAACATTAATTACAACCTTAAACATCATTAATACACCAGGTTAAACATCAAAACCCTAACCCTAACCCTCTTTCTATTTCTTTTCCTTTTTTATTCCCTTTTTCTCTAATAATCCGATTACAAAATAAATCCAAACTTAGTTTCTAGGTCTTGAAAATTATGAAGCTTATTTTTTTTTGATGTTATATGACTTTTTAGAGACCAGAATAAAATATAGTTGAAGCTTACAAAAATCGCACAGCTTAAAATATAGCTGATTACAAGTCTTTTAGTCGATTTAGGGTTTATTAAATTATATAAATTCGTATGATCAATATATCTTGCATGGTTAAATTATACGATTTTATACAGATGACATATGATATACACTAAATCTATTCTATACTTATCACATTACACGTCTTTATCTATGTCTTCAGCTCATAAGCAGTACAAAGTATTTGTGTTGGCAGTACTAACTCAGTTATTACTGCTAGTGTTAATCTTCAACAGTTGAAACTTTAAGCCTGGCAGTACTAACTATTGGTTTAATTCCTAATAATCCTCCCCTAAACTTTTGATTCCACTGCAAATCCACAAGTTTCTTGAATTGAACTTCAACCTTTATGATATGGGATTCTTCCAAACACTTATTTTCTTCTTAGAGCTCTTGTCTCCCTTTCAAATTGATCATAATCCTTTGTAGTAGATCTTCAACCTTTTATGTTCTTTCTTTACATCTAAGCTTTGAAGATAGCATAAATGTAAGAACACCTGCTCTTAAAGAATATTCCTTTTCAGTTAGCAAGAAGACATCCACTCCAGCTTGTGTAGAAACATGATGAACTCCACTTTAATCATATAGCTTCCATAAGGTGTTTAGGTTATGAGCCTCAAACCTCCAATGTCTATCACATGGATCTGGCTCATACTATCTTCTGAAATGAACCCATAACTCTTTTTCTTTTACATTTGTTGTCTCATCTATCTTGAATTTGTCTTGCACCAACTTCCATAGAGTATCCAAATCTTCCCTATCACATGATCTAAAAAGGTCTTCAAAATCTTTGTAAACTGCTGTCACATCACCAACTCTGATGACCTTCAAAGCTTTACCAAATTTGTCATTGTAGATTTCCCAATCCATAATAGGATGCTTTGCTTGAATGTGATCTACATTCATGGACTTAGAAATTAAAACCATTATCTGAGTAAGTTGTTCCTCAGATAAACTTTCTTCATCTTCTTCTTTATCTAACTTCTTAGATACTCTGTCTTCTTCTTCTCCAATGGGAATAAAGTGTTGTACTCTCTTGTAAGCTGAGTAATACAAGCTTTCTATTTCTTCATTTTTCTTTCTCTTTAACTGAGCTGCAGTCCATGTATCTTGATGAATTAGAAACTTCTTCATGTGACTAATTTAGGAAAAGGAACCATAATCCAAATCTTTTATCATGGTCTTGATGAAGCATCCCAAGCAATCCTTGATGCCGGAGGAATTTTTCTTTACAAAACTCCTAACGAGGCATATCAACTTCTTGAAGATCGTGTACTCCTTAAACTCGATTGGTCAAAAGATTCCAAAACCAAAACCCATGCGAAAAACCGTTGCTTTTTCCGAAAGTTCAGATAATTCGAAACTCATGGAGAAACTAGAAGCCTTGACTTCTAAAATCGACTCGCAATACAAAGATATAAAAGNCAACTTCTTGAAGATCGTGTACTCCTTAAACTCGATTGGTCAAAAGATTCCAAAACCAAAACCCATGCGAAAAACCGTTGCTTTTTCCGAAAGTTCAGATAATTCGAAACTCATGGAGAAACTAGAAGCCTTGACTTCTAAAATCGACTCGCAATACAAAGATATAAAAGGAGAAATGAAAGAAATGCGAGATGGCTGTAATAATTGTGGAGGAAATCACACATCATCCGAGTGTGATGACCAACCTATGAATAGACCCAACGAAGGGGAAGCCAATTATATCCAAGGAGGATATCGTGGAGGAGGTTTTCGTGGTAATTATTACGGAAGAAGTTCTGGAAATTGGCAAGATCGCCAACAAAGAGATAACAACCGTGATTCTCAACCCCGAATGGACAATCCAAACCAATCAAATTCCGATAAAAAGGAAGAATCTGATTTCGAAAAAATGATGCGAGATTTCGTAACTACTCAAAGAGCCACAAACGAGTTTGTGAAAACTCAAATTTTCAATCTCAAAACCTAAGTTGAGCAAGGTCAGAAAAATCATCAAGCTTCTATCCAGGATCTTGAACAAAAATTTGGTAGACTTTCTGATCAATTTTCTTCGCGTTCCTGGTACATTACCAAGTAACACCCAATCCAATCCTAAACCATTTGGATCTAACGATAAGAGTTATCGTCCACCACAAACCAGAAATGAGCATATCAATGCTGTATTCACTCGAAGTGGTCTCTCATATGATCCACCACCTGTGCCTATTGATAATCTTATCATTTCAGATGAGGAAGAAGAAGAAGCAGCTAAAGAAAAACCAACCGAAACACCAACCCAAGAAAATACCGTTCCACCAATAAAACCTTACACACCAAAAATACCATATCCACAAGCTCTAAGAAAAGAGAAAAGAGAGGAGCGAAATAAGAAGTTTATAGAGATGATCAAAGAAGTTAGAATTAACGTACCCCTCGTTGATGTTCTAGCTAGAATGCCCAATTATGGGAAATTTTTGAAAGAACTTCTTAATACTCGAAACAAGTTGGAACAAATTTCCGCTACTGTTCTCAACGAAGAATGCTCTACTATCATTCAAAACAAAATTCCACCAAAACTCGGAGATCCCGTAAGTTTTCTCATACCATGCACTTTAGGAAATAACATCACATGCGATGCTTTAGCCGATCTAGGTGCAAGTATCAATTTGATGCCCTATTCGTTGTATTCTAAACTTTCAATCAATACATTGAAACCTACTAAAATGAGTATAAGATTAGCCAACCATACATACCAATATCCTGTTGTGGTTGCCGAAAATATGCTTGTTCAAGTGGGTAAATTTGTCTTTCCTGTGGATTTTGTCATTTTAGAAATGGAGGAAGATAGTCGAGTACCCTTAATCTTAGGAAGACCTTTCTTAAACACCGCTGATGCCATGATCAAAGTCAAAGGCAGAGAACTCAATCTTGGAGTAGGAGAAGATCGAATCACTTTCTTAATCGATAAAGCAATGAAATATCCAAATTCAAGTGATGACACATGCTATAACATCGATGTAATTGATGAAGTCACTGAAGAAGAGTTGGATGCATTACTTGATGATTCGAAACCATTCATGACTACTTCTGAAAAGATCAGTGAAACAGATTCTGATAAAGAATTTGAGGAATTTATGGAAGTAAAATTTGAAGAAGAAGAAGAAGAGGAGAAAGAAGAGAAATTTGAGGATATAACTGAAAAAGATCAAATGAAAATCAAATCTTCTCTAGAAGAACCACCCATTGCTTTGGAACTCAAAACTCTTCCCAATAATCTCGAATACGCCTACTTAGAAGGGAATTCACTCCTTCCAGTAGTCATATCGTCGTTACTCAAAACAAATCAAAAAGAAAGACTAGTTTATGTTCTTAAGAAGCATAAACGCGCTTTTGCGTGGAAAACTTCTGACATTCCAGGAATTAGCCCAGATTTTTGCAAACACAAAATCAATTGTGAAGAAGGTACTAAACCTGTTGTAGAAAGACAACGTCGACTCAACCCAAATATGAAAGAAGTGGTTAAGAAGGAAATCATCAAACTTCTTGACGCAGGAATTATTTATCCTATCGAGTATAGTCCAGGGGTGAGTCCAGTTTATTGTATTCCGAAGAAAGGAGGAATGACCGTAGTAACCAACGAAAGGAATGAATTAGTTCCTACTAGAACTGTCACTGGATGGCGAGTATGTATTGATTACAGAAAACTTAACAAAGCCACCAAGAAAGATCATTTTCCTCTACCATTCATGGATCAGATGCTCGAAAGATTAGCGGGGAACAAATACTTTTGCTTCCTTGATGGTTTTTCGGGATATTTCCAAATTCCTATCGATCCAGCCGATCAAGAGAAAACCACATTTACATGTTGATGGATCTAAACACACACCTTGTGTTAGAGATACTTTGAGTAATTTTATTAAGCACGCGGAATTTACTTAGTAACACTTAGAAGATGGTTTATGTGATGTATTGTGAGTGAGAACAGTGATATGTAACACAAAGCTTCAATATTATTAATGATAATAATACGAGTGATCTTAGCTATCACTAGGGTTACACCTTGAAGCTCTCTAGAGTAATTCGTTATACGTACCTTAGACAATGACCTAGGATCTCCTTTTATAGAATAAGGAGTCCTTTACAAGATAAGTATTAAGCTATCAAAATAGAATATACACAAGATATATTCTATACTTATCTATACACGAATACATCAGTTATCTAATAAGTAGTGGTAACTATATGTACTAGCAGTGGTAATGAGTTTCCACTGCCAGTGCATTCTTCAGCAGTGTCTTCCACAAGCCTATCAGTGGTAACTGTCATCTTTATTCCCAACAATCCTCCCCTAAACTTATGATTTTTTTGCAAATCAATAAGTTTCTTCAATTTTCATAATGTCTTAGGATTTGGGGAATTTTTCCAAACACTTCACTTTCTTCTAAATCCTTGAATAGCTCTTGAACACTGTTCTTGAATCCTTTTAATCAATGCTCTTACTTTCTCAGTATCTTCATGAACTCTTATTTGTGTTGACAATATTGAAGTAAGAGTTCCAGCTCTAAGTGGATATTCTTTCTCAGCAAACATAAAGCATCCACTCCAGCTTTTGTAGAAACATGATGAACTTCACATGAGTCATAATAAGTCCATGTAGTTTCCATACCTCTAGCTTCAAACTTCCAAAAGTTGTCAGTCATATTTGGTTCATAGAGCCTTCTTAGATCAACCCATAACTGCATTTCTTTTACATCTTTCAGACTGCCAGCATCAAATCTTTCTTGAACCAATCTCCACAGTGCATTAAGATCATCTCTGTCACATGCTTTGATAAGTTCTTCAAACTGAATGAATGATGAAGTTTCACCTCCTAGCCTTGTAATTTTCCAACATGAAGCAAAGTTGCTAGCAGTGTAAACTTCCCAATCAATGATAGCATGTCTGACTTGCAGTGGGTCTGGATAGAAATCTTCTTCTTCAATCAATATCATATCAGTCAATTGTTCTTCAGTGAACTTTTCAGATTGAACTTTTGTTGCTTTAGCAAATCTTGTCTTCTTAACATTTTGAGGTTCACTATGCTTGACTTTACTTTTAGGTGCAGGAAATCTTCTTTCTTTTTCTTCTGAATTCATAGGAACAAAATCAAGATCTTGCCTTTTAACTCTGTAGTATGCACTTTCAATCTGATCAGGGGTCATTCCTTTGATCAATTTGAGCTTGAACACTCTTCTTTACCTTCTTAACTGGTAGTTCTTCACTCTGCATAATTTCTTTCCCTTTCTCCTTTCTTATCTTTTCAAGTTCTTCCTCAGCAGTGGTAATGGTTTGACCATCAGTAGGAACCATTTGCTCTGCAGTGGGAACATCAGTGGAAATTGGGTTAGCAGTAGAAATTGTTGTTGCAGCAGTGGAAAAGACTTGCTCTTGATCTGTTTCTTCTGTATTAAACTGCTGTTGTTGAGAAACTTCTGGCTCTGCAACATCATTCATTGGCTCAAATTCCAAATCTTGAACACCAAAATCATCTTCAATATCATCTTCCCTGAAGTCAATTCTCCTCCCCTTAGTTTCAGCATCTGCTTTCCTCCCCTGTTTGGGAGAATTACCCAAATCATCAAAGAAATCTTCACTGGGTGAGGATGAGGAAGATAACACCATCTTTGCAGTTTTTCTTGGTTGCTTAGACCCCTGAACTTCATCCTTGAGGGCTTGAATCTCCTGTTTTAATACACTGATATCATTGGCATGCTGCTCCTTAACTTCTGCCAATTCTTGCTTGAGAGATCCAACCTGCTTTGCCAACTTGGTACAGAGTTCCATCAATTCCATTGGTTGCTCACTGCCCTCATCACTTCCAACTGTGTTACCTGCTGGGAGAGGTGAATCATGGGGCAATGGTTCAGTCTCCTCCCTAGTTGGACTAGGTAAAAGACTAAAACCACCACTGCTTGTTCCAACACCAAAAGGTTCAGGAACTTGCTGTGTTAAGATGAAAGGAGTTGGCTGTTTATACCTCCTCTCATAGGTGTGAGAAACTCTTGGAGTGTAGTCAATATTTGGAACATTTAGAATGGGTGAGTTTTGAGATTCAACTGGGATTGTTGCATCTTCACCCTGTTCTTGTGAAATCTTGGCAAGCATTTGAGGAAAAAGAGGTGTAAAAATCCAATCACCAGGCTTGTCCATGTTTTGAAAAACTTTAGGCTTTAGGTGTCTGATTTTGTAAACTCTTTTATGGTGTTGCAGTGGAAATTCATTTACCACTGCTTGCACAAACCTTGGGTACATCAAAAATTTTGTTGAACTCTTTACATTGCCCTGCATACTTATAAAAATATATCTAGACCAATTAAAAACTCTATCTTTTGCTAGACAAACCAAAGGGTAAGCCATTGTGTAACACCCCCAACTCAAATATGGCAGCTATCGTGCTGGGGGTATTACGCAAATAGAAACCAGACACATTTATAGCTAATGACCACGACTCGGGACGTTTATAAATGTGACAAAACATATCATTCGAAATACAAACTGTTTAGAGTACAAGGACTCTTAAGTCAAAGTAGCAGCGGAAAAAGTAAATAGAGTTTGCAGCGGAAAATAGACAAAGTTTAGCAGCGGAAAAAGTAAATAGAGTTTGCAGCGGAAAATAGACAAAGTTTAGCAGCGGAAATAGTAAAAGACACAAAAAGGTTTTACGAATGACATGCAAAATAAGGTAGTGAAAGTAGTTAAGCTGCCTTGACAGAATCGCCTTTCCAGCCTTAGCCACTCCTCCACGCCCAAATCGTCACATGCCAAAGCTAAGCATTATTATCATTAATACCTGAAAATACATGCTTAAAAAGTCAACACAAAGGTTGAGTGTAATCCATAGGTTTAAAATATAAAGTTGAGCACAAGGTTTTAATCATAAGATATGAGCAACATATGCTAATATCGGGAAATCAAGGTAACAACCAATGTATAGAGGCATCCCTGTGCATATAACATTGTTGATGATGCTAAGCT
>LBNU01006589.1:26903-41286 GCA_014162995.1 Artemisia annua | reverse complement strand
AAAACCTTTATTAGACAAGTTTTTATAAAAGAAAATATAATTAAATCGGATTAAATAAAAATATAAAATTAGGGTTTTGATTAAAACGCATTTTTATTAATAAAACATGACTAAAATGTGGTGGGGAGGGCTCGGTTACCAAAAGAACTCGATGGGGCAAAGTGGCGGCGAGTGGTGGTGGAATTCGAACAAGAAAACGGGTTTCTAGGGCGCGTGGGTTCGTTTGGGGCAAAACGGTTTGCGGGGATGAGTCGGGGGTGTCCCGATCTATCAAATGAGATAGGTGGTGTAGTGGGTGGTTGCCGGAAAATTTTCCGGTGGCCGGAAATGTGGCCGGATGGGGAAAGGTGGCCGGTCGGCGTGGGGTAGAGAGAGAAGGAAGAGAGAGAGAGTGGAAAGTGTGTGTGTTTTTAGGTTTAGTAAATAATAAAAATTATTATAAGGGGGGTATTTATAGGTTGGAAGTATAGGGTGGAATTGTTATTATTTAAAGTGTAGGGTGATTATTAAAAATAAACTCAAGGGACCAGTTTCGCCAATAGAGTAAACTTCTTATAAAAACGGTTCGGGACTCAAACGACATAGCAAACGGTCTCGAAAAATTACGAAATTTGCGCCATTGTTCACGAAATAATTTTTCCAATAAAATCAAGCATAAACTTCAGAGTTTTTCTCAAAATCAAAATAAATCAAATAATTTGGCAAATGAAACAAATTCGAGTATCCTAGGTTTTGCTGAGTCAATCAAGGAATAAATTCTCGTTCCTAATATATCTCACGCTTCTCAAGTCCAATTTAACATGCATTAAAGTTTTAAAAGTGGTTCAGGCACGAAAATAGAAGTTTGGCTAGAAATGGGTATTAGGAAAAGTACCAGGTGTTACACATTGGTGAACTGAATTATTCATAAGAGGTTTTCTTAGGGCTAAGGCAATGTAAAAGAGTATGAATTAAAAATCTCCAATGAGGACAAAAACCACTCTTTTTGAAAGTAGCCCTTTTGTCAGTGGTATTGTACCCCATGGAAGAGAGACTTTCCCAAATTTCTGGCATGGGTAATGTGATGATACCATTGAGATCATCCAATTGGAGAACTCTCCTCAAGGATGCCTCAGTAACATCAATAGTTACCCCATCCACTGTGGCTCTAAGAGCATCCACAGATTCATGTGTATCTCTATTTTCAATTGTTATGGAATGAACAGAATTCCAAAACTGTTTGATTTGAGAGATATAGATTGTGGGATTTAAAAGTAAAGCATACCTCACATGTGTGGTGTTAAGAAAATCCACAATCTGATGAAAAAGAGGACCACTCTTGTCGTTTGACTTTTCCAAATTTGCCACTTGGTTGTGCTCATCTGCAAAAGTGATTGAAACCATGGTGTTCTTTTGAGAAAAACAGTTGTGTTAGTATCGAATTGAATGATTGACTTAGCCAATTGAGAAAAGAATATATATACTGCTAGGGTTTGAAGTAATGCGCAAGAAAGATTATCTATGGAAAAGATTTATCTTAGAAAGATAAATTGGAATTAGGTAAGTAGATAATCTTAAATAAAATTTACCCTATTAATATGGAAAGCAGTTAGTTATCTCAACGGCTAGTAAAATATTTTGTTACTGACACAACAGTTGTAACGGCTAGTTCAACAGTGGGAAAAATTACACTGTCAGTGGAAACTGTGAACTAGCAGTGGAAATTTTTCACAAAAATTTTCAAGAGCAGTGGTAAAAATAAAGATATAAAAATTTGACTGCTCTCTTTATAGTTTTTAGCAAACTACCAGCTATCAACGGATTTGATATGTCTTTACCATGAGCCGTTTGCTATGGACTAGCCAACTCTTAATCATAAAGAATATGGTGAGTTGATGACCATATAGTTTTTGGTAAACTATCAACCATAAACGGATTTGTTAAGTCTTTACCAGTAGCCGTTTGCTCTGGACTAGTTGATTCTTATGTGGATTAGACATGGTGAATCAATAACCATTTGTAGTGTATCTCAGTTATACACCTTTTATGATCAGCTCCCACTCTAAAAACCTGCAATGGTTAGTTTAAAAATATAGAAAGTATATATCCAAACTTGGTACTAACCAAAGTTACTTATTAACCAAAAACCCCTGTTCACAAATATCTTCTAAAAGTCAACTCAATAATATCTCTATTTACTTTTCAACCTACCTAAATAGGTGAAAGTAAATATCTCAATTAATGAGACCTTTTAGATGACTTTTTCCTATATAAAGGGGCTCGGATCACCATTCCTTTTATCAAAACACATTGACTTTTCAAAAACCTAAAAATCACAATGAGCAAACTTCCAAACATAGTGTACATCTCCTCTGATTCTTCTGATTCAGAAGAATTTGTCATAGCTTCTGAGTCATCCTCTGAAGGAACAGGGTGGTCAAGTTATTTTCCACCTTGTGCTTCAGCCTCTTCATCAAGAAAGCCACCAAAGAAGACAACTGCTAAGCCTGTTGCTCAACCTTCTTCTACACCAGCACCACCATCAGTACCTGCTCGAGCACCATCTTTGGAGTTCTACTCCAGTTCATCTGATGATTCAGATGATGAGACTTATTCCTTGGAAAAGGAGTTGCCAAGAGCATTGAATAAAGCTTTGGGAGCAGCTCTGGCCAATATGAAGCAGATTTCCATTCCTGAGATGCCTGCTAGACTACCAAGGCCTCCACCACAAGTTCTTGGGCTTGCTTGTCCAAGAATGCAGTCAACTTTTGAGAACAAAAGGAAGAGTGCATTGAAGAGCAAGCAAAACTACAAGGGCAAGGGGAAGAAGCCTGAAGAATAGCTTCTGGAGAAGTGTAGGATGTTATTAGCTTTTGTGTTTTGATGTTCTTATGATGTACTCTCTTTCCCTGTAATGGAATCAAATAAAATTTCTTTTTCTGTTTCCACTGTGAGAGCACATTTTACCACTGCTTGCCTTTTTGTTTCCACTGTTTGCTTTGCTTTCTGCATAAAAGTTAGTGGACAAACAAAATACAAGCATAACATATACAAACTTATACAATTAACAATTTGAGTACCAAAACCTCCCCTCAACACCAAAGACCATATAAAAAATAGTTATGGATTGAGCATTCCAATACCTGTAACCAAGTACTGAAATCTCCCCACATCAAGACCTTTTGTTAATAAATCAGCATAGTTATCATCAGTATGTATCTTGATAACCTGAATTAGTCTTTTCTCATAACAATCTCTTATAAAATGATGTCTAATTTCAATATGTTTGGTCTTTGTGTGTTGAACTGGATTTTTAATTATGCAAATGGTACTACTATTGTCAATGTAAATGATGGTATTCATAAAATTGTACCCATAGTCCAAAAGTTGATTTTGTAGCCATAAGACTTGAGCACAACAGCTTGCAGCAGCTACATACTCTGCTTCAGTTGATGAATTAGCCACCATTGTTTGCTTCTTGCACTGCCATGACACCAATCTATTGCCAAGAAATTGGCAACCACCTGTAGTAGACTTTCTATCCAAGCTTGCTCCAGCATAATCACTATCTGAGTAAGTGACCAATTCCAAAGGGGATTCTCTAGGATACCACAATCCTAGATTAGGAAAAGCTTTGAGATATTTGAAAATCTTCTTCACAGCAGTCAAGTGTGACTCTTTGGGAGTGACCTGAAACCTTGCACAAGCACATACTGCAAACATGATATCTGGTCTAGATGATGTGAGATACATCAAAGAACCAATCATAGACCTATACATGTGCACATCAACAGCTGCACCACTGTTTTCCTTCAAGAGTAGATGTGTAGTTTTGTCTGCAGGGGTGCTACTTGACTTTGCATCAGTGAACTTGAACTTTCTTAGTATCTCAGCCACATATTTATCTTGATTGATAAACATTCCATCTGGCCTTTGTTGTACTTGAAGTCCCAAAAAGAAAGTGAGTTCTCCCATGGAACTCATCTTGAACTCCTCCTTCATTAGTTTCTCAAATTCTTTGCACATCTCTGGCTTAGTAGACCCAAAAATGATATCATCAACATATACTTGTACTAGCAGAATATCATTCTTGTCTTTCTTGATGAACAAAGTTTGATCCACTCTTCCTCTATGAAACCCATGACGAATGAGATAAGTTGTTAAGGTTTCATACCATTTTCTTGGAGCCTGATGCAAGCCATATAGTGCCTTGACTACCCTGTACACTTTGTTTGGATAATCAGGATCTTCAAAACCTGGAGGTTGTGACACATATACCTCCTCATCAATTTGCCCATATAGAAAAGCACTTTTTACATCCATTTGATAGACTTTAAAGCCCTTAAATGATGCATAGGCCAAAAACAGCCTAATTGCTTCAATTCTTGCAACTGGGGCAAATACTTCTTCATAATCAATACCCTCCTCCTGAGTGTATCCTTGAGCTACAAGCCTTGCCTTGTTCCTGATGACAATACCTCTTTCATCCATCTTGTTTCTGAACACCCATTTTGTACCTATTACCTTCTTGCCAGAGGGTAAATCACAGAGCACCTAAACCTTTTGAATTTTAAATTGGAGCAACTCTTCTTGCATTGCTTCCACCCAACTTTCATCTTCAAGAGCTTTGAATACATTCTTAGGTTCCATTTGTGACAGAAAACACATGAAGAGACATTCATTCTTTTCCTCATGATCTTTGGATTCATAAATTTCAGTGATGAAACCATGAATATCAGGCAATTGAGCTAGCCTTCTTGTCTTGACTCCTGATTGAACATCTCCAATCACATTCTCAAGAGGATGTGATTTATGAATTGTAGTATGGGGAGTTTGAGGAATTGTAATCTCTGTTGGCATATTAGAGATTTCAACATCATTGGCTTGAGCTTCCACATTAATTGGAGTTGGAGTTTCCACTTCTGATGCTGCAGTGGAATCTTTTGGCATAGCAGTGGAATCTGAATTGCCACTGCTTTCAAGATTTTCAACATCTTTACTACTAGGATCCTGAGCATCTCTAGTCTTTGAAACATCATTTGCATCTGTATAGTCCCAAATAGGTAGTATGAATTCATCTTGATCCTCTTCTTGATCCTTGCTTGGTTCATCATAATCAACAAACTCTTCTGAACCTGCAAAATCATAAGTAGATGTACCTGTAGAGATAGGCACATAATTCATAGTATTGGTTAGAGTATCAAGATCAAACAGCTTCTCTGGACCATTTCCCTGTTTGTTCACTTTGTTTTCTAGGAACTCAACATGCAAATTTTCCTCTATCTTTTGGGTTCTAAGGTTGAATACTCTAAAAGCTTTGCTGACCATAGAATACCCAGCAAAATACCCATCATCAGACTTCTCTTCAAATTTACCCAGATGATCAATGGTATTGAGAATAGTAACATGACATCCAAATGGTTTCATGAAATCTAGAATAGGGGTCTCCCTCTAAATAACTCATAAGGTGTCTTATTCTTAGTTTTCACTACTAAACCCTGTTTTGCACATAACAAGCAGTGTTAACTGCTTCAGCCCAAAAAGTGATTAGCAATTTTGAATCTGCCAACATGGTTCTAGCAGCCTCTATTATTGTTCTATTCCTCCTCTCAGCAACACCATTTTGTTGAGGAGTTCTAGCTACACTAAACTCTCTCTTAATACCCTTATCTCTGCAAAAATCATCCATAACTCTATTCTTAAACTCTGTCCCATTGTCACACCTAATGACTTTAACTTTCATATCATTTTGGTTTTCCACTTCTGTGATAAAGACCTTAAGAATGCTAGTAGTTTCATCCTTAGTTTTAAGAAAGAAAACCCATGTGAACCTACTAAAGTCATCAGTCACAACAAGACAATATTTCTTGAGATTAATGCTGCTCACAGATGTAGGACCAAACAAGTCCATATGTAACATTTGAAGTGGGTGAGCAATAGAGTTAACCAACTTAGACCTGCAAGAAGCTCTGTGTTGTTTCCCTTTAAGACAAGCAACACAGGTTTGATCATTTTCAAATCTTTTCTGAGGCAAGCCTCTTACCAAACCATCTTTAACAATCTTATTAATGGTTTTGAAATTAATATGACCAAGTCTTCTATGCCATAGCATGGATTCATCCACTGTGGCCTTTGCAAGCAAGCAAGTATAATCATTTTTAGCAACAATGTTGTTCATATCAAAGCTATATAAATTGCCTTTTCTAGGGATTTTAAGAAGAATCTGACTCTCATCAGGCATCTTGAAATCCTTAGAAAGGACATAGCACATTTCTTCAGTAAAAAGAACATTGTTTTTCTTGTCACACATCTGTGACACACTAAAAAGATTATACTTAAGCTCTTTCACATAGTACACAGGTTCAAAATCCAAGTTACCAGTTTTAATAACACCTTTACCAGTAACTTTACCATTAACTCCTCCTCCAAAGCTGACATTTTGTCCATCAAAAGATTCAAAGTTTGATAAATAGGACAAGTTGCCAGTCATGTGCCTTGAACATCCACTATCTGAAATTCCTTGATCTGACCTTTTTGCCCTTGGATGTTTCTGCACATAGAAAGAAAGAAGTTAGTTTCTTTTGGAGACCCAAGCCATGATTGACTTGGATCTGCCTCGTGTATCAATATAGTTAAATCTATCAAAGGTCATTGATACACCATTGGGATTGGTTGTAGTGTTTATTCCTTTAGGTTTCCATTCCCAACGTGCTGAGGCCTTCACAGCATTTCCCATGTTCCCCTTTTTCTTATTTACAACATTAACAGTGGGAACATTTGAAGTAGCAGTGGAAACTGCTTGTGTAGATTTTGGCACCCACTGTTGTTTAGGTTGAGCCTTTTTGTTGTAAAGAGAACCTTTATCTGTTTGTGCAGATTTAACAAAAGTAGTTTTTGGCTTTGCACTTAAAACAGATGACTTAGTAAAAGCAGTGTTAACAGTTTTAGCAGTGGAAAAACTTTGAGGTCCACTTTTCAAAAGTACTGCTCTTGGGATCATGTTGCTGTGTGAATTAGGGTGAGTTTGATTATTAAACTTGTTTGTGGTCACCCTATTCTTCCCATAAAATTCCCTTCTCCCACCATTAGAACCACACTTAGCATGTAAATGATTAAAATCACCACAAGTATAACATGCCTTGTTGTTCATCACAAAATCACTACCTAGTTGTTGAGATTTGACATGATTCCAACTCCTCTGGTTACCCCTAGGAGTTGATGACCTTTTTCTATACATCTCAGCATACTTTACAGTTTGTCTAGGTTTGTTTACTTGTTTCCTAGCTTCTTCTGTATTAGTATTAACAACCTGTGGGATGGGTTTCTCAACACTGTTTTTAACATTTTCATCTATAACAGATGAATCACTAGCACTCTCAAAAACATCAGTGTCCTGCTTAATCTCTACCTCACTTTTAACAAATTTGGGAGGGCCATATTCAAGTATAGGTTCTTGAAAATCCTCTATGCCTGTATGTGCTAAATCTATGCCTGGAGGTGCTGGAACACCTCTAAGTGGTGGAGGTACAGTGTTGTATCCTAAACCAGACTTAGCCTTATTAGTTATTTGAGCATCCCAAATCTTTTCAATAGACTTAGATTGATAAAACAAGGTGTCAACAGATAAATTTACATTTTCATTCACCTTTTTAAGTCTTTCAACCTCTTCTTTTAAAGCCTCATTTACTGCTATCTTATGATCTAATTCTCTTTTAATGACAATCATATCATCACTGAATTTAGATTCATTTTCCCTATAATGCTCTAGTTGTTTTTCTAACACAGATATGCCTCTCCTAAGATTTGACACATTATAATTAGCAGCAAACAACTCTGTTCTTTGACTCTCACATAATTCATTAAGCCTTTCACATTCTCTAGTTGCCCTACATGTTTTAGAACAATTTTCAAAATTTTGTACCTCAGAGTCAGAGAAAGCCATGAGAGCATGTTCTGTAGCAATGAAACCAGCTTCTGTAGATTGCTCTTCATCAAAATCAGCCATGAAACTCCAATCATAGCTTACACCATCAATTGCCAACATTGCCTTTGGTTCTTCCACTGTTGGCTCTTTCTTCTGCTTATACCAAGTGGATCTATTATCCTGCTTCCTTGGTCTTCTGCATTCCCTAGCAAAATGTCCCAACTTTTGACAGTTGAAACACTCCACTTTCTTTTTATCAAACCCTGCAGTCTCACTTCCATTAATGTGGATTGGCTTGCCAGTCTTCTTGAAAAACTTCCTAGCTCTCATGCTAAGGAGAGCTATTTGCCATTTTATGTCCATCTCTTCTAAGTCATCATCATCAATTTGCTCTATGTCTTCATGAGTCAATATAGAGCCATTCACTTGAGTAGAGATGAATGCATAAAAGGTGGGATCACCTATACCAGCAACCTTCTTTTTAGAACTTGCAGTGGTAACAAGAGCATTACCATTGGAAACAGTTGAACCAGCAGTGGCAAATTCATCATCACTATCAGCTTCACTGTCATCATTGTCAATTGAAGTTGACATCAATGCCAAGCAACTAGAGCTTGAACCTAGCTTTCCTGCCTTCTTTAACCTTTGCTCAATTAGCTTGAAATTATTATATAGGTCATTGAGCTTCATGGTTTCAATTTCAGGTTTGTTTTCCCAAACTGTGACATTAGTGTGAAACTCAGCAGGCAAACTTCTTAGAAACTTCAAGTTGAGGTCTTCCCTTTCCACCTCAATTCCAAACACAGTCAATTGAGTAACCAGTTTCTGTAGTTTGGTGAATATGCTGTCAAGAAATTCATTGCTTGAAGCAGAGAAATTTTCATAGCTTTGCTTCAACAATGTCTTTTGTGTCTTCTTAGTAGCATCATTGCCACCAAACACTGAACAGATCTCTTCAAAAAGTTCTTTTGCTGTTATGAACTTTGTGAATGCTATTATTTGATCTTTTGGAAGAGTCATAAGCAATGAACTTCTGGCCTTCAGATCATTCTTTCTTTGGGTCCTTTCATCTGTTGTAGTAGGCACAGAAACTGTTATAACATCTTTGTCTCCAATCTTCTCAGTCTTTTGTTGAGGCTTGAAGGAATAACCATTTAAGATGATTTCCCACAAAGCATAGTCTGAAATAAGAAAGTATTGCTCTATCATGATCCTCCACATCTCAAACTCATTAAGTTTGAGTTTGGGAAGTCTTGGAACAGAAGAGTTTGACTGATTGTTTTCCATCTCCATCTTTGAGTGAGTGAGTTAAGCTTATTCTTGGATCTTCTAAATCAAAGTATCAGAAACCTGGCTCTGATACCACTTGATGGATCTAAACACACACCTTGTGTTAGAGATACTTTGAGTAATGTTATTAAGCACGCGGAATTTACTTAGTAACACTTAGAAGATGGTTTATGTGATGTATTGTGAGTGAGAACAGTGATATGTAACACAAAGCTTCAATATTATTAATGATAATAATACGAGTGATCTTAGCTATCACTAGGGTTACACCTTGAAGCTCTCTAGAGTAATTCGTTATACGTACCTTAGACAATGACCTAGGATCTCCTTTTATAGAGCAAGGAGTCCTTTACAAGATAAGTATTAAGCTATCAAAATAGAATATACACAAGATCTATTCTATACTTATCTATACACGAATACATCAGTTATCTAATAAGCAGTGGTAACTATATGTACTAGCAGTGGTAATGAGTTTCCACTGCCAGTGCATTCTTCAGCAGTGTCTTCCACAAGCCTATCAGTGGTAACTGTCAGCTTTATTCGCAACACATGTCCTTTTGGAACCTACGCTTATCGGCGTATGCCCTTTGGTCTATGTAATGCACATGCTACCTTTCAAAGGTGTAAGATAGCAATATTCCAAGACATGCTTGAAACATCTATGGAAGTTTTCATGGATGACTTCTCTGTTTTTGGTGATTCTTTTGAAACTTGTCTTTCCAATCTCGATAAAATGCTTGAGAGATGTGAAGCTGCACATCTAGTTATTAATTGGGAAAAATGCCATTTCATGGTGACTAAAGGAATTGTGTTAGGACAAAAAATATCAAGTTCAGGAATTGAAGTAGACAAAGCGAAAATTGATGTTATCACCAAATTACCACCACCAACTAACGTTAAAGCCGTTAGAAGTTTTCTAGGACATGCCGGTTTTTACCGCCGTTTTATCAAAAAAATTTCGAAAATATCACGTCCTATGACTAAACTTTCAGAAAAGGATTCTGTTTTTGATTTCAATGCCGACTGCATTAAAGCTTTCGAAACATTGAAAAGTCAATTGACTAGTGCCCCAATTATGGTTGCACCTAATTGGTCACTACCATTTGAACTCATGTGTGATGCAAGCGATTTCGCTGTGGGAGCTGTTTTAGGACAACGTGAAGGAAAACATTTTCGTCCTATATACTTCGCTAGTAAAACACTTAACAATGCTCAACAAAACTACACGGTTACAGAAAAGGAGTTATTAGCCGTAGTTTTTGCATTAGACAAATTCAGATCTTATCTCGTGCTTTCAAAAACGATAGTTTTTACAGATCATTCCGCACTCAAATATCTGTTTACCAAACAAGATGCAAAACCGCGTCTTATCAGATGGATTTTACTGCTCCAAGAGTTCGACATCGAAATAAAAGATAAGAAAGGAGTAGAAAATCTTGCAACCGATCATCTGTCACGTCTAGAGAATCCAAATTTGGAAGAATTAAAAGAAAATGAAATTAACGATTATTTTTCGGATGAAACTCTCATGACGATAGATAAAGATGATGATGAAGAAGTACCATGGTTTGCAGATTACGCAAATTATCTTGCAGGAGATATTATTAAAAAAGGGATGAGTCACTACCAACGTAGTAAGTTCTTTTCGGAACTAAAACACTACTATTGGGAGAAACCTTATCTTTTCAAAATGTGCAAGGATGGAATGATAAGAAAAATTCTTGATGAATGTCATCATGGCCCAACTGGGGGACATTATGGTCCTTCCACTACAGCTAAAAAAGTTTTTGATGCTGGATTTTATTGGCCCACAATTTTCAAAGAAGCATATACTCTCGTTCAAAACTGCGATGCGTGCCAAAAGTCCGGTAACCTTTCTCGTAGAGATGAAATGCCTCAAAAGAGCATTCAAGTCTGCGAAATATTCGATGTTTGGGGAATTGATTTTATGGGACCCTTCCCTAAATCACACAAATACGAATATATCCTCGTTGCAATCGATTATGTTTCAAAATGGGTAGAAGCTGAAGCTCTTCCTACTAACGATGCACGAGTTGTTGTTAACTTTCTCAAAAAGCTTTTCGCTCGCTATGGAATTCCTAAAGCTTTAATAAGCGATAGAGGATCTCATTTCTGCAATAAACAAATGGAGAAAGTAATGAAACGATATGGAGTTCATCATCGTTTTGCTACAGCTTATCATCCACAAACTAGTGGTCAAATTGAAAATACAAATAGAGCAATAAAAAGAATACTTGAAAAAACGGTTAAGCACAATCCTGCCGTATGGTCAAGGAAATTAGACGACGCTCTATGGGTATTTCGTACATCTTATAAAACACCAACTGGTACAACACCGTACAGACTTTTGTATGGAAAAACATGTCATTTGCCGTTCGAACTTGAACACCGTGCTTATTGGGCATTGAGAAGCTGTAATCCTGATCTAAAAATAGCTGGAGAAAAAAGATTTTTGCAACTGCATGAACTCGATGAGTTAAGACTTCAAGCCTATGAAAACTCTAAGCTATACAAAGCAAGAACCAAAGCTTACCACAATAGAAAGCTGAGAATTCGAAAACAATTCAAAGCTGGAGATAAGGTTCTACTCTTCAACATGGAATATAAGTTTAAAGCTCCGAAACTCAAGCCAAAATGGTTCGGACCATAGGTAGTGAAACATGGATTTCTATCAGGATATGTTGAACTTTATGAAAAATAAGGTGGAAGTTTCATTGTAAATGGGCATCGAATTAAACTCTATTATGATAAAGAGCAATTAAACTTGATTTCTAATGAAAAAATTCCATCCGAATATGAATATGAAGCTATCACATTCATGGCTCCACACAAGGACATGGTTCCTTGGGCACACAATACTGGTTTTATCTATGATGCTCTTCCTAGAGCATGGGAAAAAGTTGCATTGGAAAATATAGATGAAACGGGGGAGGGAATTGTGATAGGAAATGTGGTGTATATACCTAATAGGAAGCATAACACTACACCTACATAAACTGTTCGAAGTTTGAGTCTGGCTGAGGACTCGTTAATAAAACAAGCGCTTCTCGGGAGGCAGCCCGTGTGTTTATTTTAAATGTTTTAATTTTCAGTGTCTACAACCCAAAGTTTTATCACTTGGTTAAACTTAAGTGTGGGGGTGTGCCACTTCTTTAAATAAAATGCAATGCTTTTTGTTTGTTTGTTTTTGTTTTCTACTAATGCAGGTATTGATTTCAAGGAAATAGACGATTGGACAGAAGAATAAAAGCTGAAATCATGGTTTATTTTCTCATTTCCCTACTTTCATACTTTTTAAGTTCGTTTATCACATTGAGGACAATGCTTAACTTAAGTGTGGGGGGGGGGGTGAGTAGGTAAATAAGAAATTAATTGTTATATCGAGCTAATTTTTAAATTTTGTTTGTCCTTATAATCTAGTTGTTTTCACACTTTTAGGAATAATTTATTAGAATAACTGGATTTATCCACTGGAAAAATCAGTAATTTTCAAAGAATTGAGATCTGTCCTGATTAATATTGCAGTCCACTTTTGGATCGATAACATTTGCTAGCACACATTATAACCCTTTCCACCAAATTGTGAGGATTTTAGCCTGTTCATAACGAGCTTACATCTTTTGTGCTCGAATCTTTTGTTATGAGTGTGCCGGTGATTTTATTTATTCTACGCCATTACTGCAATATAAACAGATACATAAATACAATCAGATATGTTATTCATTTATGCTAAGTTACATATACATACTCTGGCCATCACAATGGGTTTCTGGCAATAAAGGAGATCCTTCCCAATGGTCCACAAGACCAACCATAAAGAGGATGGGCTCCGGAAATGTTTGCACATCAGTGGGATGTCTGGCAAGACGGTGGTAGAGTGAGTCGTCTCGAACGTTGAGACGAATTGGATCGTTGAACTTCTTACGATCAAAACAGAATGCTTCATTCAAAAGTGATGGATATTGCGGAGGTATGATTGTATCTTGTACATAAAAGAATTTCCCTTTCCAATTGGTTATATTTGTAAATGTTTTGGTGATCAGCACGGGCACATCTTCATCATTCCTTTTTGAAAGTGTTAACCAATCTCCACCGGGACATAGATTAAGGAAGCCTCGAAGTACATTTAGTGTGGACTTATACCCATATGCCTTACACATTACTATGTAGGTGGTAAGTTTGGCTAGACCAAAAGGGTTAAATCTTGAAATATGCACCTCATAATATTGTAGCAACTTTAGAAATAACGGATGTAGGGGTATTCTTAGATTTGACCGGGTAAAGGCATGAGTATACAAGCCCACATACCCTTTTGTGGTGTCATAGATGCCCTGAGTATTTTTTGGAAGAATAACTTTGTGTTGTTTGGGTATGGGGTAATCATCTAGAAAGAGGGCTAGGGCTTCTCTTGATAGAGTTCATTTTTGTTGTCTTATAATACGTTTGGCATCCATGCTCATGGATACCTGGTAATACCTAAAGGGCCTAACTACGAGATGGGGGAAGAGTTTACCTTTTGATTGTTGCAGCTAAACACGTCACAGCTCTGTGAAGGTTGTAGAAGATGTTAAGAATACGATTTTTCTTATAGAAGATTCGGTCACCCCAAGTACGATTAAGCATTGTTTAGCTCGTAGTATTTATAATAGTAATTAGTACATAGATTAGTAATAGTTAGTATTCGTGGAGTCGGGTCGGGTCTTTACCCACTGTCAACCCGATCCACAGCCCAGTAGTGGCAAAATACCTTGTACATATAAAAGGCACTCTCCTTCCTTGGAGAGGGTTGAACCTCTCATAATCTTATTTTCTTTTTTTTGGTTTTCTCTCTAGGTTCCATCTTTCTCTCTCTACTTTCTCTTTCTAGTTTTCTTATTCCTTTCTTACCTATTCGAACCATACAACTAAACCATACGTGTGTTATGTTATGTGATATCCTACAATTGGTATCAAGAGCCTAGGTTTCATCTTAGGGCCTTGGATTCACGGATTTGTGGTTGGTTTTTGTGGTTGTACTTGGTTAGAATAGGTTTCTTGATAAAACATCTTGGTTTGATATTTGGAGTGTTAAAGAATGTGTTTTGATTGTACTTTTGTGCTTAGGAGGGTTGTAGTTACATAGTTTTTGAGTTGGAATAGTCATATCAGTCATTGGTTTGATTTGGT
>LBNU01006589.1:0-25656 GCA_014162995.1 Artemisia annua | reverse complement strand
GATTACCTCTGTGGCGATTATCTTTTGTTGGCGATTACTTTTTGTGTGGCTATTAAGTTTGGATAGTGATTAAGTTCTCAATCCTAGCTTACATTGCATACTTCATCTTTCGGTTTCCTCTGTTGACTTTAGTAAAATCCCGGGAAAGAATCTATTTCTCGGTTTAAGTCACGAGCTGTAAAATCCCGTTTAAGATCACATCATGACTACTGTTACCTCAATTGATGACATCCAAGCTGCCGGGTCCGATACTCGACCTCCTATGCTCAACAGAACTGACTATGAGTCATGGTTACAAAGAATTCGTCTGTATTTTCAAGGCAAAGAAAATGGGGAGAACATTCTGAGATCAATTGATGAAGGGCCGTTTCAAATGGGTACTACCAGAGATGTTATCTCCACTAGTGATGATGGGACAATCACCTTTGGAATTGACAAACCTCGTACTTACAATGATCTGAATGAAGTGGAAAAGAAACGATATGATGCCGACATTCGAGCCTCAAACATTGTGATACAAGGGCTACCAAAGGAATTGATTAACTTCAATACTGAGGCCAAAGCCGTTTGGGACAATGTCAAAATGTTGCTAGCTGGATCAGAACTTACAAAGGAAGATCGTGAGTCTCAATTGTATGATGAATTCGAGCACTTCAAGATGAATCCCGGTGAAAGCATCAATGACTACTATGTCCGATTCCAGAAGCTTGTGAATGACATGAGAATGATCAGAATGACAATGCCCAACATCCAACTCAATTCAAAGTTTGTCAACAACATGTCACCAGAATGGGATCGGTTTGTCACAGCTGTGAAGTTAAACAAAGGACTCAGGAACACCAACTATGAACAACTCTATGCTTACCTACAACAACATGAGAAACATGCCAAGTATGATCGTCAGCTGAGAGAGAAATTTTTTTCCCTTAAATGATCCTCTTGCTCTAATCTCCAGTGTTCAGGGACTAAACCAATCCTCAGTTGAATCAATCAATCACCCAACTACTGCTCAAGCATCACAGAACTAGTCTTCCCTTGGTCAAACTTCCATGCAATCAACAAGTGTCAAGACTAATCAACAAGACTCTGGGAANTTTTCCCTTAAATGATCCTCTTGCTCTAATCTCCAGTGTTCAGGGACTAAACCAATCCTCAGTTGAATCAATCAATCACCCAACTACTGCTCAAGCATCACAGAACTAGTCTTCCCTTGGTCAAACTTCCATGCAATCAACAAGTGTCAAGACTAATCAACAAGACTCTAGGAACTCTTACATCGACAAAAGAATTGATAATCTCTCCAACCAAGTCTCACTGTTGGTTCAAAACTTCAGAAGCACTCTTCCTCAAACCAAAAATCAACTCAGAACCTCATCTAATCCACGTAATCTTGCTGTTATGGAAGATGGGCGTGTTGTGGTTCAAGGAAGACAAAATGTCCGGGGAAATGTTCATAATAGGATGGGTAATCCCAATCAAGGACAAGGAAGACAAATCAAGTACTACAATTGTGGTGGGCTAGGTCATATTGCAAGGAATTGTACTCAACCAAAACGTCCTCAGAACTTGGACTACTTCAAAGATAAGATGCTGCTGATGNTGGAAGATGGGCGTGTTGTGGTTCAAGGAAGACAAAATGTCCGGGGAAATGTTCATAATAGGATGGGTAATCCCAATCAAGGACAAGGAAGACAAATCAAGTACTACAATTGTGGTGGGCTAGGTCATATTGCAAGGAATTGTACTCAACCAAAACGTCCTCAGAACTTGGACTACTTCAAAGATAAGATGCTGCTGATGCAGGCTCAAGAGAATGGGGTTTTATTGGATGAGGAACAACTGCTATTTCTTGTGGGTGATGAAGGGAACTCCTTTAATGCTGATGTGGATGATCAACCAGTCCAGGATCTTGCTCTCAACGACCCAAACATCTTCCAGGATGAAGATTGTGATGCCTTCGACTCTGATGTTGATGATGAACCTACTGCACAGACCATCTTCATGGCCAAGCTTTCGTCTGCAGTCACATCACCACAATAATCGGGATCTTCCAAATCATCCATCATTTCTGAGGTACTCAAATTGTATGACACATATGATACATGTGCTGTTCAAAAGATTCTCGATGAATTACATCAAACTAGTATTGTGATGAGACGAAAAGTGTTACGCTTTTAGGGGGTCATTTAAGCCCTAATTCGTGTAAATGTGATCAAATATTGCCCTAAATCGTTCCTTTTGTCATTTTAGGTACTTTTGAGAGGAAATCTGGAAAACATGCATATTTGGACGTTTTTGGAGCATAAAAGTGAAGAAAACGACAAAGTCTCAAAAGAAGCTGGAATTACTACCTGACGGCGTCAGAGTCACAACGTGACGCCGTCAGCAAGCATTGACAAAAGAGTGAAAACCAATTTACAAATGACGGGCCAGAAAGATTTGGGAACTTTACACCTGACGCCGTCAGGTGTTATTGGTGGTAGGCCGTCAGGTTGTAATTTTAAGAGTGACGGCCCAGAAGGCAACAAAGGGTGACGACGTCAGAAATGGATCTAGGCCATCCGAGAAACCTTATGGCGGCGGGCTGACGGCGTCAGACCCTATAACCTGACGCCGTCAGAGTGTAAAAGTCTATATATAGTTATCTATTTTTCATTCATTAGTGCGGAACTTTGTGGAGAACTTTTGGCATCAAACCCTAGACGAAATTTCTATACTTTTTTAGGGTTTCCAACCCTTGGAACCCTCATGCTTAATTAAAGATAAGTCTTCACTTCAGTTCAATCAATATGTCTATGTGTTGGTTGATTATCTCTTTTACTTGTCTTTTAATTAACATGTGTAGCTAAATTCTTCTTGTGTATGGTATGTGCTTAAACACATACCTTTTCTTGACCAAATTAAGACCAAAATGACCAAAAACCCGACCATAAATGCCAAATATCTATGTTTTTGTGTTTTTATACATGCATGTAAGAAAAAAAATGAGAAAACGACAAAAACCGAGCCAAAATCACCAAAAACGAGCACGAGATGTGGAAATAGTCAAAAGGCGGAACCAGGAATGCTTAAAAGTCAAAAGAAGCTCCAGAAGGCGAACTAAGCCCCTAAAGATTCAGGAAATGACAAGAAAGACCCTGGAGAGAAAGTTTGAGAAAAATACAAGAATGGTCCCTGAACTTTCAAGACTTGTTAATTTTGGTCCCTCAAGATAAATTTGAAGAATTAACAACTCAGGTCCTCCAAGAATTCAAGAATGTTACAAAAGGCCTTTGGATAATATTTATGAAGATGGCAGCTTTGGTCCCTCTAATTCAGAATACTACACCTTTGGTCCCTAAATTTAACTAAACCTAAAACACTAAAAATCCTAAACTACTAAACCTGTAACCCAAATAATAAACAAACATACCCATTACACTTAACCCCTTAACCCACTTTAACCCTGGCCCAAGAAACACCAAAAGCCCACTCCCTTTCCAATATAAACAAACCCAACACCCCTTTATAAAACCCGGCCTGTACACTCGGTCAAACCCACCCAAATACAAGTCAAAATAAATAAAAATAAAACCTTCTTCCCCGCTATTTTTTACTGTTTATCCCTTTCCCCCTGCGTCACATCAAATTACCCACCTTAAATGATTCTAGAAGCTGACACACGTGTCAGGGAATGTCAGAGACACATCACAGATGGCCAGCGTGGACAAATGAGGCATTATAATTGGGCAGAACCTACTGGAAGGTGTCGAATGGCTAAGTCAAGAGAATTCTAGATGGGGAAGAATCAAAGGCGGTGGGATTTGCTTCTGGGAGTTTCTTCATCCAGAGATTTCTTCTGAGGGCTATAAATAGGACTCCTCTGCCATGGTTGTATTCGGGTAGGTTTAAGTGTAGTATATGAGTAGAGTAGCATAGTAATAGCTTAATCAAGGTTTTTACTTTAATATCTTTGTAAGGCTTTTAATAATTAATGTAATCTGGCTTTTAAGTTAATAAAAGTTTATGTTTGATTATAATTCCTCTTCAATTCGTTTATTGCTTTCATAATTATAAGCTCTTAATCTCTTTAAAGTTCTTAAATTTAAGTTGTTTTCAGTCTCAATAAGCTCTCATATTCATTTTAGAAGCTACTATTCTGTGGAAAAAAAAAAAAAAAATTATAGTGTTGAAGGGTACATAAGCTTGTTAAAGCTCACATCCCCTCTAATAAGCTCATGAAAGCTTCTCCATAGCTTTTGTGAGTCTCATGTTAACTGCCATAGTCAAAGCTCCATCCTAGCCATCTAGCCAAGTAAGTTCCCTTTTAAAATTTTTGCATTCTTAGCTTAGATTACTGTTACATTAATTTAATGGTGCTTCTCTTAGCTTATTCATGTTAGTTCCAGCTTAATTCATGCTTGTCTCTGGCTTTTATATGTTTTAGTTCATACTTCCTTGTCAAATCTGTCTTAAACTGCTTAACATTGCTTCTGTTAGATTTAATGGTTAATTGTTTGTTTTGACTACTAAATTAGGCTTAATATTAGATAGCATAATAAGCTTAAGCTTCTGTTTGGTGTTTAGTAGCCTTTAACTCAATAAGCTAGTTAAATTAGTTCTATAAAGAAGTGTTTGGAATAGTTGACTTCTGTGGTCAAAGGCTTGGTTAGGACTTAAGTTGAATTCGAATCATCTCTAATATGTGATTAGGAGTATTATAATGAAGAGTTTTATCAGTTTCAAGTAGATTTGAGGATTTTGCATCAGTAGTTTAAATGTGGAATTTTATTACAGTTAGGATTGATAGTATAGAGTAATTTAGATGTAATTAGTTTTAGGATTTAAAACTTGCTCACCATAGTTCAGTTTAGTTGTTTAGTACCTGGTATTAGGATTCTCATAGTGCAATTTCACTTTGATCCATTTTCACCTTTGCATTTAACTGTTGCATCAGCCCACTTTTGTCCATTTTCACCTTTTTATTTGCTAATCTTAGGTGAGTTATGATAAGATTTAGATCTTAATTTTGGAGTTTCATGTATACAGTAGTATAGTTTTAATCTTAGATAGCTTAGTTTTAATCTTAGGGTACTTTTGCTAGTTTAACTTTGGCCATCAATTAGTCCTTATCAGGTCTGACCCAAACATGTCCATACACCCCTGCATCAGCTCCTTTTTCAAGCCCTTAATAAGCTCATTAGAATCTGTAACTTGGTATACTTCATGTTTGCTAGCTTATCCTGATGTTTGTGTACTTATTTGAGTAGTTAGTGCTTATTCGGTAGCTAAGTTAAAGGGGTGTTTGGTTAAGTGTTGCATTGCTGGTTCTTGTTGATTTCCTGCTTGTTCTTCTGCATAGGTAACTCATTTAGGTTATATTAGAGTAGAATAAACCATAAAACTTGCACTTATAATTCAAAAAGTCAAAATCAATTGATTACTTAAATTTCTACATTATATCAGTTATTTATTAGTCGCATTATCATAACATATAGTTGCATTAGTAACTCATATAGCTTAATTCAATCATCACTCAGCTTATAACATCATATTTAATAGTCTAGGATCATTAGAAGTTAACATTAGTCAAACTTTTTCAAAATTGAAAAAAGTCAAGTCTGCTATATTTTCTTGTTACCAGATTTTTCTCAGCTGAACTTAGGCTAAATTAGGCTTCAATTCGCTTGAACAAATTAGGGCTTTTGGCTTTTTTGAGTTATTTTCTGGGTGTTCTAACTTTTGCCCCCATGAGGTCTCACTGATTAGCTTATTACAGTGCTTAAATATAAGCCCAAAGTAGGTACTTGAGGCTCATTTCTCTCCAACTTGTCTAAGTGCTCATTGGCTTATTTTGTGGATTCTTTCTGTTGTTTTTGGTTGATTTATGCTTAAATTAGTTGTTACAATCTTATGTAAGCTTATTGTGCTTAAAAGTGCTTAATTGCTTATTCAAGTGCTTATTACCAAACTGCTTATTTGCCCAAAAGTGCTTATTAGGGTTTAGAATTTAGTAATTTTATTTTTCCTAGGTCTTTAATAATATTTAAGAATTATCTGAAAATTTTCATAACTTTCTTAAATCATTTAGTATTTATAATAATTAAAAATAGTTTTTAAGTATTTTTAAATCCTTTTTAATTAATAATAATTCATAAAAAATAAAAAAAAAATATTTTTCTGTTTTAATATTATTATTAGGTTATTTTAGAATTTTAAAAATTTAATTTTTATTTTTCTAGTTTATTTCATAATAAATAGTATTTTAGTATAATTTAAATAGTTAAAAATAGTTTTTAATTAATAATAATTAAATAAAAAGCCAAAATAATAATTTTCTTTTTCCTAAAATTTTCTTTTGTCATTTAGAACGTAGAAAAATCATTTTCATACCCGTAGGAGTAGTAAGGCTTTAAATTCACTTTTTATTCCGCGCGTTTACGTTTGTTTTAAGTTTAGTTTACATTTTTAGGTTTAATTAGGCATACGTGTTTTCTTATTTGTGTTTTCCTTACTTGTAGTTTAATTAGGGTTCCCCATAAACCCCCTTTCCATTCACTTCACAAAACTCGATCCCGATCCAATCAACTCAAATTAACGCCTCGTTGGGAGAAACGACCCGAGGAACGTACTTGCCCGTACTATTTCGGTAACGATCACGTCTATTATATTATATATATATAGTATATAGCACGTATCATAGATCTTCATCTATTCTTAATTGGTTTGATAATCTTTCCAATGAACATCCAATTTCCGATCTTTTTAAACCAATACCAATACCCATGGCTGACGATCAACCCATGTGGGCCGCCAATAGAACCGTAGCACCCATTCCTGGATCTGCTATTGTTGTTGCCAACCTTGGTGAAAACTTTACCGTTAAAGGTCACCATCTTTCCATGATCAAAGACCGTCAATTTGATGGCCGTTCGCGGGCCGATCTGCATAAACACATTGCCGAATTCATTGAAATTTGTGGCATGTTTCGTTATGGAGAAACCAATGTCGATGCATCTAGCTCAAAAATTTTTCCATCATCACTCGCCGGAGATGCCAAAGTTTGGTATAACGAATTAACCCCAGGAACTATTACCACTTGGGAGGAGATGAGGCAAGCTTTAGTAAGCCGATTCTTTCCACCTGCCATGTATGATAGATTAATGGGAGAAATCCATGCTTTCACACAAAATCCTAATGAATCTCTTGTTGAAGCTTGGCTTCGCATGAAAGATTTGCTTTGAAGTTGTCATGGTCATAATTTAGGAAAAAGAACCATAATCCAAATTTTATCATGGTCTTGATGAAGCATCCCAAGCAGTCCTTGGTGCCGGAGGAATTTTTCTTTACAAAACTCCTAACGAGGCATATCAACTTCTTGAAGATCGAGTACTCCTTAAACTCGATTGGTCAAAAGATTCCAAAACCAAACCCATGCGAAAAACCGTTGCTTTTTCTGAAAGTTCAGATAATTCGAAACTCATGGAGAAACTAGAAGCCTTGACTTCTAAAATCGACTCGCAATACAAAGATATAAAAGGAGAAATGAAAGAAATGCGAGATGGCTGTAATAATTGTGGAGGAAATCACACATCATCCGAGTGTGATGACCAACCTATGAATAGACCCAACGAAGGGGAAGCCAATTATATCCAAGGAGGATATCGAGGAGGAGGTTTTCGTGGTAATTATTACGGAAGAAGTTCTGGAAATTGGCAAGACCGCCAACAAAGGGATAACAACCGTGATTCTCAACCCCGAATGGACAATCCAAACCAATCAAATTCCGATAAAAAGGAAGAATCTGATTTCGAAAAAATGATGCGAGATTTCGTAACTACTCAAAGAGCCACAAACGAGTTTGTGAAAACTCAATTTTTCAATCTCAAAACCAAAGTTGAGCAAGGTCAGAAGAATCATCAAGCTTCTATCCAGGATCTTGAACAAAAATTTGGTAGACTTTCTGATCAATTTTCTTCTCGAGTTCCTGGTACATTACCAAGTAACACCCAATCCAATCCTAAACCATCTGGATCTAACGATAAGAGTTATCGTCCACCACAAACCAGAAATGAGCATATCAATGCTGTATTCACTCGAAGTGGTCTCTCATATGATCCACCACCTGTTCCTATTGATAATCCTATCATTTCAGATGAGGAAGAGGAAGAAGCTGAAGAAGAAGTAGCTAAAGAAAAACCAACCGAAACACCAATCCAAGAAAATACCGTTCCACCAATAAAACCTTACACACCAAAAATACCATATCCACAAGCCCTAAGAAAAGAGAAAAGAGAGGAGCGAAATAAGAAGTTTATAGAGATGATCAAAGAAGTTAGAATTAACGTACCCCTCGTTGATGTTCTAGCTGGAATGCCCAATTATGGGAAATTTTTGAAAGAACTTCTTAATAATCGAAACAAGTTGGAACAAATTTCCGCTACTGTTCTCAATGAAGAATGCTCTGCTATCATTCAAAACAAAATTCCACCAAAACTCGGAGATCCCGGAAGTTTTCTCATACCATGCACTTTAGGAAATAACATCACATGCGATGCTTTAGCCGATCTAGGTGCAAGTATCAATTTGATGCCTTATTCGTTGTATTCTAAACTTTCAATCAATACATTGAAACCTACTAAAATGAGTATAAGATTAGCCAACCATACATACCAATATCCTGTTGGGGTTGCCGAAAATATGCTTGTTCAAGTTGGTAAATTTGTCTTTCCTGTGGATTTTGTCATTTTAGAAATGGAGGAAGATAGTCGAGTACCCTTAATCTTAGGAAGACCTTTCTTAAACACCGCTGATGCCATGATCAAAGTCAAAGGCAGAGAACTCAATCTTGGAGTAGGAGAAGATCGAATCACTTTCTTAATCGATAAAGCAATGAAATATCCAAATTCCAGTGATGACACATGCTATAACATCGATGTAATTGATGAAGTCACTGAAGAAGAGTTGGATGCATTACTTGACGATTCGAAACCATTCATGACTACTTCTGAAAAGATCAGTGAAACAAATTCTGATAAAGAATTTGAGGAATTTATGGAAGTAAAATTTGAAGAAGAAGAAGAGGAGAAAGAAGAGAAATTTGAGGATATAACTGAAAAAGATCAAATGAAAATCAAATCTTCTCTAGAAGAACCACCCACTGATTTGGAACTCAAAACTCTTCCCAATAATCTCGAATACGCCTACTTAGAAGGGAATTCACTACTTCCAGTAGTCATATCGTCGTTACTCAAAACAAATCAAAAAGAAAGACTAGTTTCTGTTCTTAAGAAGCATAAACGCGCTTTTGCGTGGAAAACTTCTGACATTCCAGGAATTAGCCCAGATTTTTGCAAACACAAAATCAATTGTGAAGAAGGTACTAAACCTGTTGTAGAAAGACAACGTCGACTCAACCCAAATATGAAAGAAGTGGTTAAGAAGGAAATCATCAAACTTCTTGACGCAGGAATTATTTATCCTATCGAGGATAGTCCAGGGATGAGTCCAGTTCTATGTGTTCCGAAGAAAGGAGGAATGACCGTAGTAACCAACGAAATGAATGAATTAGTTCCTACTAGAACTGTCACTGGATGGCGAGTATGTATTGATTACAGAAAACTTAACAAAGCCACCAGGAAAGATCATTTTCCTCTACCATTCATGGATCAGATGCTCGAAATATTAGCGGGGAACAAATACTTTTGCTTCCTTGATGGTTTTTCGGGATATTTCCAAATTCCTATCGATCCAGCCGATCAAGAGAAAACCACATTTACATGTCCTTTTGGAACCTACGCTTATCGGCGTATGCCCTTTGGTCTATGTAATGCACCTGCTACCTTTCAAAGGTGTATGATAGCAATATTCCAAGACATGCTTGAAACATCTATGGAAGTTTTCATGGATGACTTCTCTGTTTTTTGTGATTCTTTTGAAACTTTTCTTTCCAATCTCGATAAAATGCTTGAGACATGTGAAGCTGCACATCTAGTTCTTAATTGGGAAAAAGGCCATTTCATGGTGACTGAAGGAATTGTGTTAGGACACAAAATATCAAGTTCAGGAATTGAAGTAGACAAAGCGAAAATTGATGTTATCACCAAATTACCACCACCAACTAATGTTAAAGCCGTTAGAAGTTTTCTAGGACATGCCGTGTTTTTACCGCCGTTTTATCAAAGCTTTTTCGAAAATATCGCGTCCTATGACTAAACTTTTAGAAAAGGATTCTGTTTTTGATTTCAATGTCGACTGCATTAAAGCTTTCGAAACATTGAAAAGTCAATTGACTAGTGCCCCAATTATGGTTGCACCTAATTGGTCACTACCATTTGAACTCATGTGTGATGCAAGCGATTTCGCTGTGGGAGCTGTTTTAAGACAACGTGAAGGAAAACATTTTCGTCCTATATACTTCGCTAGTAAAACACTTAACAATGCTCAACAAAACTACACGGTTACAGAAAAGGAGTTATTAGCCGTAGTTTTTGCATTCGACAAATTCAGATCTTATCTCGTGCTTTCAAAAACGATAGTTTTTACAGATCATTCCGCACTCGAATATCTGTTTACCAAAGAAGATGCAAAACCGCGTCTTATCAGATGGATTTTACTACTCCAAGAGTTCGACATCGAAATAAAAGATAAGAAAGGAGCAGAAAATCTTGCAGCCGATCATCTGTCACGTCTAGAGAATCCAAATTTGGAAGAATTAAAAGAAAATGAAATTAACGATTATTTTCCGGATGAAACTCTCATGACGATAGATAAAGATGATGATGAAGAAGTACCATGGTTTGCAGATTACGAAAATTATCTTGCAAGAGATATTATTAAAAAAGGGATGAGTCACTACCAACGTAGTAAGTTCTTTTCGGAACTAAAACACTACTATTGGGAGAAACCTTATCTTTTCAAAATGTGCAAGGATGGAATGATCCGAAGATGTGTTTCGGGTACCGAAACAAGAAAAATTCTTGATGAATGTCATCATGGCCCAACTGGGGGACATTATGGTCCTTCCACTACTGCTAAAAAAGTTTTTGATGCTGGATTTTATTAGCCCACAATTTTCAAAGAAGCATATACTCTCGTTCAAAACTGCGATGCGTGCCAAAAATCCGGTAACCTTTCTCGTAGAGATGAAATGCCTCAAAAGAGCATTCAAGTCTGCGAAATATTCGATGTTTGGGGAATTGATTTTATGGGACCCTTCCCTAAATCACACAATACGAATATATCCTCGTTGCAATCGATTATGTTTCAAAATGGGTAGAAGCTGAAGCTCTTCCTACTAACGATGCACGAGTTGTTGTTAACTTTCTCAAAAAGCTTTTCGCTCGCTATGGAATTCCTAAAGCTCTAATAAGCGATAGAGGATCTCATTTATGCAATAAACAAATGGAGAAAGTAATGAAACGATATGGAGTTCATCATCGTTTTGCTACAGCTTATCATCCACAAACTAGTGGTCAAGTTGAAAATACAAATAGAGCAATAAAAAGAATACTTGAAAAAACGGTTAAGGACAATCCTGCCGTATGGTCAAGGAAATTAGACGACGCTCTA
The DNA here is from genome assembly GCA_014162995.1 of Artemisia annua. Lineage (NCBI taxonomy): Eukaryota > Viridiplantae > Streptophyta > Magnoliopsida > Asterales > Asteraceae > Artemisia > Artemisia annua. The sequence goes on along the minus strand of LBNU01006589.1, from coordinate 14,106 downwards.
TGGGCATTTCGTACAGCTTATAAAACACCAATTGGTACAACACCGTACAGACTTTTGTATGGAAAAACATGTCATTTGCCGTTCGAACTTGAACATCGTGCTTATTGGGCATTGAGAAGCTGTAATCCTGATCTAAAAATAGCTGGAGAAAAGAGATTTTTGCAACTGCATGAACTCGATGAGTTAAGACTTCAAGCCTATGAAAACTCTAAGCTATACAAAGCAAGAACCAAAGCTTACCACGATAGAAAGCTGAGAATTCGAAAACAATTCAAAGATGGAGATAAGGTTCTTCTCTTCAACATGGAATATAAGTTTAAAGCTCCGAAACTCAAGCCAAAATGGTTCGGACCATATGTAGTGAAACATGGATTTCCATTAGGATATGTTGAACTTTATGACAAACAAGGTGGAAGTTTCATTGTAAATGGGCATCGAATTAAACTCTATTATGATAAAGAGCAATTAAACTTGATTTCTAATGAAGAAATTCCATCCGAATATGAATATGAAGCTATCACATTCATGGCTCCACACAAGGACATGGTTCCTTGGGCACACAATACTGGTTTTATCTATGATGCTCTTCCTAGAGCATGGGAAAAGTTGCATTGGAAAATATAGATGAAATGGGGGAGGGAATTGTGATAGGAAATGTGGTGTATATACCTAATAGGAAGCATAACACTACACCTACATAAACTGTTCGAAGTTTGAGTCCGGCTGAGGACTCGTTAATAAAACAAGCGCTTCTCGGGAGGTAACCCGTGTGTATATTTTAAATGTTTTAATTTTCAGTGTCTACAACCCAAAGTTTTATCACTTGGTTAAACTTAAGTGTGGGGGTGTGCCACTTCTTTAAATAAAATGCAATGCTTTTTGTTTGTTTTTTTTTGTTTTCTACTAATGCAGGTATTGATTTCAAGGAAATAGACGATTGGACAGAAGAATAAAAGCTGAAATCATGGTTTATTTTCTCATTTCCCTACTTTCATACTTTTTAAGTTCGTTTATCACATTGAGGATAATGCTTAACTTAAGTGTGGGGGGGGGGGTGAGTAGGTAAATAAGAAATTAATTGTTATATCGAGCTAATTTTTAAATTTTGTTTGTCCTTATAATCTAGTTTTTTCACACTTTTAGGAATAATTTATTAGAATAACTGGATTTATCCACTGGAAAAATCAGTAATTTTGAAAGAATTGAGATGTGTCCCGATTAATATTGCAGTCCACTTTTGGATCGATAACATTTGCTACACACATTATAACCCTTTCCACCAAATTGTGAGGATTTTAGCCTGTTCATAACGAGCTTACATCTTTTGTGCTCGAATCTTTTGTTATGAATGTGCCGGTGATTTTATTTATTCTAGAACTTGTACTTGTAACTCATTACGAGACCGTTGTGAGATTACACTTTTGTAATATAAGAATACATACATGATAAGAGGCAACCTTAGGATTTTAACCAAATAGCCTTCCTTTTTGATTGTTAGCTAGTCACAATGATTAGTTAATTTCCAAATTAGAACCCTTTTGTTAGCGTTCATCTTTAACGCTAGATACCCTTAGTTACACCTTCTGAGCCTTTTTCATTTTCATTTTGTTAAAACCATAAAAATACAAAAAGATTTTACACTTTTTAGCCTAGCCTTACCCTTAGTCAAGTCTTGGTGAGTTGTTAGCTTTATGAAAAAATATTTTGTGAATCATGAAGAAAGAATGGAGAAAGTGGAAATTCAAGAATCAGCGATTGAAGCAAGTAAAGTTTAGTCATCACAATATGTATGATGACGAATGTTTCCAAGTATTATGTATATAGTGAGTTTATTTGCAACAAAAAAAAAAAAGTTGTTAGTTTGATATGTATAGTGTTATGTATAGCCAATGAGCTATGAAATAAAGCATTTATCGCGAAAGAATGAAGTTCTCAAAGACTACGAGGTTATGATTCAAGGAAGAAAAGCTAATAACACTCGATCCATCGACTTGGACTAGTTTGTATATTCTTAAACATCACTTACCCTTCAATAATCCCATGTCTTATCCATACCCTTTAACCTAGTGTAATTATTGAGTGTATTGACAAGTAGTGACCATCCGAGTTCATGAGGATCTAGAAAACGTGCTAGCGAACTAAGGTTATCCTTAGTGACCATCCGTTATTTGGTGATGCGAGAATTCGTGGCAGCGATCTACTATGATTTACACAAGATACTTGCACGAAGGTTTTATTAACCCTTTTTAGCCTAAACCCGAATAAAAGACCTCTTTGATATGTAGACTTGGTGCTTACGCCATTGCGGTGTAGTTTTGTTTCTTGTACAAGCTTATGGTAATAATTAGATCATGACTGAGCAATGAGTGTGATTTATCATATACGCTACCCCATATGAGTGTTATGAGTGAATTATATCTTATTCTTCTTTCGTGAGGTGTTTTAGGAGTGTTAATCGAGCAAGAAAATCATTGGGTATTGTCAAACATCTCAATTATTTCCTTTATAAAAGCTTAACAAGGATGGTCTAACTTGTACTTGTATAAGGAGGATTCTCATCACATTTTTCAGAAACCACTTTTGTTTACCATGTGGATATTTAGTTTTCTTCTAGATTTGCTTGAGGACAAGCAAAGTTTAAGTGTGGGGGATTTGATAACGCTCAAAGTTAACATGTTTTTAGAAGCGTTATTAGTGTTTTTATGCATGTTATTTGGTTACTTTTATATGCTTTTGCCACTAAATCGTATCAAAGTATGTTTTTGTAGCATATGTAGCCAAATGTAGGAAAAACGAAGAAAAAGTGAAGAAAATGAAGTATATGCGATTACACGAAGATTCCCAAGCTCAAAGTCCAAATCTGTGAAGTATTTCATAAGGAGAACCTAAGTTTTGTCATTTCAAAGTTCCAAGTTCAGAGTTAATCAAGTGTGGAGAGTGCATGAAGGAATACGCAAGAAAAGTCAAAGGCAAAATCAACCAGAACCTACCATCCGATCGGTTGGAGTACAACCGATCGGATAGCCACTATTACCACTCCCATCCGATCGGTAGCAACCCGCAACCGATCGGATGGACATTTCTGCTGAGAAGTATAACTTTTTGTGCACGAATCTTGGCCTTTTGTCTCAAAGTTCTAGGCTCTTCTTAGTGTCTTGTTGTCCAAGTTCTAGCATTTATGATCCTATTGATTGCTAGGAGTATTTGACAAGCCTAAAAGGACCTCTAGAGTACACCATTCAAGACACAATTCAAGAGAACAATTACTCTCATCATTACTCTCAATTATTATCATCATCAAGCTCTCAAAGAAGGCAAAATTCGTGCAGAAAGAACCAGGAACATTTGGAGAACCAAAGAAGCAACATTTGGAGGCCAAAATCTCAAGAAATCATCACCAATACTTAGGTTATCAATACCTTGTCATTTGTTATCAATTTCAAAGCATTGTAAGACTTAAAACCATGGATTCTTATGTTAAATATTCTGAGTTTATTTGCATGTTTGCTATGAGTAGCTAGTAACCTTTTTACACTTGTTTTGATGATGTTTTATGCTTAGTGATAGTTATGATTGTGATAACATGTTTTAATTCAATTTCAAGTCAATCCTAAGAACCAATTGTACCTTAAGTTTCATAGTGACATTTGTTGAGTCAAGGTTAACTAATTGATAATAGTTTCAAGGGTCGAAAGATTTGTTATTATTCAACTAGTTATAATCATTTGTCTATGAATGATTTTTTTTACCATAATTATTCTTGACTAAACAAAGAAACAAGAAGTATGATTGTAATGAGAATGCTTTTATAACATCAAATCGGATTGTTTGTAAACCTTTAATTGGACGAAAGTTTAGATGTTTATAAACAATTGTAACTTGTTTGTCTATGAATGAGTTACCTTTTGTAATGACCATTTCCTAAGAGTATTTGATTTATAATAGGAGTTTATTCTTGTGTTTAAGATAACCATACCTTATGAACCTTGGATTGATCTTGAATTGATTGGTTTACACTTAAAGCTTGTTTTTATGAACTAAAATCTTGACGAAGGTTTAACTTGTAGAAACAATAGATTAGACCACCATCTAATTATCACAACCAACATGTTATCAAAAGTTATCACAATCATGTGTGTCATTGAGTACAAAACTAGTCTAAACAAGTGTAGTTTTTAAATTATTGAATTTGCTTATTATCTTATTTGCGTACATTAGAGATTTACTTTTAGACTTATATTTTGATTCACTCACAAATCCCTGCGAACGATCCCGACTTACCATCATATCTTGCTATAACGGACGAGTACACTTGCTCGTATGTGTTGTTTCTAGATCCGGTAATTCACCTTTATAAATTTAAAACTTGCACTAACAAAACGCACATCAAGTTTTTGGCGCCGTTGCCGGGGATTTTGATTGTGTTTCTTTTAAGTTTCAAAAGCCCGTTTCTTTTCGTGTTCGATTTCTAAAAAAAAATAAAAAATAAAAAAAAAATCTTCACAGAAGCTTCCAACCGATCGGATAATCATCCAACCGATCGGATTCCCAAATTTTTAATTTACCGTAGCATCCATCCGATCGGTTTGACTTCCAACCGAATCGGATAGACTTTCTGTTTTCAAAATTTTTATTTTCTTAGTTCTTTTGTTTAGGTATTTAACTCGATTCTTTTGGTAGTTGTATGAACACTCGTTCTACTACTAAAAATCTTAGTACACCTTATTCCAATCCTGAGAGTTTGTTTCGTAAGAAGAGATCTTCATCTATTCTTAATTGGTTTGATAATCTTTCCGACGAACATCCAATTTCCGATCTTTTTAAACCAATACCAATACCCATGGCTGACGATCAACCCATGTGGGCCGCCAATCGAACCGTAGCACCCACTCCTGGATCTGCTATTGTTGTTGCCAACCTTGGTGAAAACTTTACCGTTAAAGGTCACCATCTTTCCATGATCAAAGACCGTCAATTTGATGGCCGTTCGCGGGCCGATCCGCATAAACACATTGCCGAATTCATTGAAATTTGTGGCATGTTTCGTTATGGAGATACCAATGTCGATGCTATTAAGCTCAAACTTTTTCCATCATCACTCGCCGGAGATGCCAAAGTTTGGTATAACGAATTAACCCCAGGAACTATTAACACTTGGGAGGAGATGAGGCAAGCTTTTGTAAGCCGATTCTTTCCACCTGCCATGTATGATAGATTAATGGGAGAAATCCGTGCTTTCACACAAAATCCTAATGAATCTCTTGTTGAAGCTTGGCTTCGCATGAAAGATTTGCTTCGAAGTTGTCATGGTCATAATTTAGGAAAAGGAACCATAATCCAAATCTTTTATCATGGTCTTGATGAAGCATCCCAAGCAATCCTTGATGCCGGAGGAATTTTTCTTTACAAAACTCCTAACGAGGCATATCAACTTCTTGAAGATCGAGTACTCCTTAAACTCGATTGGTCAAAAGATTCCAAAACCAAACCCATGCGAAAAACCGTTGCTTTTGCCGAAAGTTCAGATAATTCGAAACTCATGGAGAAACTAGAAGCCTTGACTTCTAAAATCGACTCGCAATACAAAGATATAAAAGGAGAAATGAAAGAAATGCGAGATGGCTGTAATAATTGTGGAGGAAATCACACATCATCCGAGTGTGATGACCAACCTATGAATAGACCCAACGAAGGGGAAGCCAATTATATCCAAGGAGGATATCGAGGAGGAGGTTTTCGTGGTAATTATTACGGAAGAAGTTCTGGAAATTGGCAAGATCGCCAACAAAGGGATAACAACCGTGATTCTCAACCCCGAATGGACAATCCAAACCAATCAAATTCCGATAAAAAGGAAGAATCTGATTTCGAAAAAATGATGCGAGATTTCGTAACTACTCAAAGAGCCACAAACGAGTTTGTGAAAACTCAATTTTTCAATCTCAAAACCAAAGTTGAGCAAGGTCAGAAGAATCATCAAGCTTCTATCCAGGATCTTGAACAAAAATTTGGTAGACTTTCTGATCAATTTTCTTCTCGAGTTCCTGGTACATTACCAAGTAACACCCAATCCAATCCTAAACCATCTGGATCTAACGATAAGAGTTATCGTCCACCACAAACCAGAAATGAGCATATCAATGCTGTATTCACTCGAAGTGGTCTCTCATATGATCCACCACCTGTTCCTATTGATAATCCTATCATTTCAGATGAGGAAGAGGAAGAAGCTGAAGAAGAAGCAGCTAAAGAAAAACCAACCGAAACACCAACCCAAGAAAATACCGTTCCACCAATAAAACCTTACACACCAAAAATACCATATCCACAAGCCCTAAGAAAAGAGAAAAGAGAGGAGCGAAATAAGAAGTTTATAGAGATGATCAAAGAAGTTAGAATTAACGTACCCCTCGTTGATGTTCTAGCTGGAATGCCCAATTATGGGAAATTTTTGAAAGAACTTCTTAATAATCGAAACAAGTTGGAACAAATTTCCGCTACTGTTCTCAATGAAGAATGCTCTGCTATCATTCAAAACAAAATTCCACCAAAACTCGGAGATCCCGGAAGTTTTCTCATACCATGCACTTTAGGAAATAACATCACATGCGATGCTTTAGCCGATCTAGGTGCAAGTATCAATTTGATGCCCTATTCGTTGTATTCTAAACTTTCAATCAATACATTGAAACCTACTAAAATGAGTATAAGATTAGCCAACCATACATACCAATATCCTGTTGGGGTTGCCGAAAATATGCTTGTTCAAGTTGGTAAATTTGTCTTTCCTGTGGATTTTGTCATTTTAGAAATGGAGGAAGATAGTCGAGTACCCTTAATCTTAGGAAGACCTTTCTTAAACACCGCTGATGCCATGATCAAAGTCAAAGGCAGAGAACTCAATCTTGGAGTAGGAGAAGATCGAATCACTTTCTTAATCGATAAAGCAATGAAATATCCAAATTCCAGTGATGACACATGCTATAACATCGATGTAATTGATGAAGTCACTGAAGAAGAGTTGGATGCATTACTTGACGATTCGAAACCATTCATGACTACTTCTGAAAAGATCAGTGAAACAGATTCTGATAAAGAATTTGAGGAATTTATGGAAGTAAAATTTGAAGAAGAAGAAGAGGAGAAAGAAGAGAAATTTGAGGATATCACTGAAAAAGATCAAATGAAAATCAAATCTTCTCTAGAAGAACCACCCACTGATTTGGAACTCAAACCTCTTCCCAATAATCTCGAATACGCCTACTTAGAAGGAAATTCACTCCTTCCAGTAGTCATATCGTCGTTACTAGAAACAAATCAAAAAGAAAGACTAGTTTCTGTTCTTAAGAAGCATAAACGCGCTTTTGCGTGGAAAACTTCTGACATTCCAGGAATTAGCCCAGATTTTTGCAAACACAAAATCAATTGTGAAGAAGGTACTAAACCTGTTGTAGAAAGACAACGTCGACTCAACCCAAATATGAAAGAAGTGGTTAAGAAGGAAATCATCAAACTTCTTGACGCAGGAATTATTTATCCTATCGAGGATAGTCCATGGGTGAGTCCAGTTCATTGTGTTCCGAAGAAAGGAGGAATGACCGTAGTAACCAACGAAAGGAATGAATTAGTTCCTACTAGAACTGTCACTGGATGGCGAGTATGTATTGATTACAGAAAACTTAACAAAGCCACCAGGAAAGATCATTTTCCTCTACCATTCATGGATCAGATGCTCGAAAGATTAGCAGGGAACAAATACTTTTGCTTCCTTGATGGTTTTTCGGGATATTTCCAAATTCCTATCGATCCAGCCGATCAAGAGAAAACCACATTTACATGTCCTTTTGGAACCTACGCTTATCGGCGTATGCCCTTTGGTCTATGTAATGCACCTGCTACCTTTCAAAGGTGTATGATAGCAATATTCCAAGACATGCTTGAGACATCTATGGAAGTTTTCATGGATGACTTCTCTGTTTTTGGTGATTCTTTTGAAACTTGTCTTTCCAATCTCGATAAAATGCTTGAGAGATGTGAAGCTGCACATCTAGTTCTTAATTGGGAAAAATGCCATTTCATGGTGACTGAAGGAATTGTGTTAGGACACAAAATATCAAGTTCAGGAATGGAAGTAGACAAAGCGAAAATTGATGTTATCACCAAATTACCACCACCAACTAACGTTAAAGCCGTTAGAAGTTTTCTAGGACATGCCGGTTTTTACCGCCGTTTTATCAAAGATTTTTCGAAAATATCGCGTCCTATGACTAAACTTTTAGAAAAGGATTCTGTTTTTGATTTCAATGCTGACTGCATTAAAGCTTTCGAAACATTGAAAAGTCAATTGACTAGTGCCCCAATTATGGTTGCACCTAATTGGTCACTACCATTTGAACTCATGTGTGATGCAAGCGATTTCGCTGTGGGAGCTGTTTTAGGACAACGTGAAGGAAAACATTTTCGTCCTATATACTTCGCTAGTAAAACACTCAACAATGCTCAACAAAACTATACGGTTACAGAAAAGGAGTTATTAGCCGTAGTTTTTGCATTCGACAAATTCAGATCTTATCTCGTGCTTTCAAAAACGATAGTTTTTACAGATCATTCCGCACTCAAATATCTGTTTACCAAACAAGATGCAAAACCGCGTCTTATCAGATGGATTTTACTACTCCAAGAGTTCGACATCGAAATAAAAGATAAGAAAGGAGCAGAAAATCTTGCAGCCGATCATCTGTCACGTCTAGAGAATCCAAATTTGGAAGAATTAAAAGAAAATGAAATTAACGATTATTTTCCGGATGAAACTCTCATGACGATAGATAAAGATGATGATGAAGAAGTACCATGGTTTGCAGATTACGCAAATTATCTTGCAGGAGATATTCTTAAAAAAGGGATGAGTCACTACCAACGTAGTAAGTTCTTTTCGGAACTAAAACACTACTATTGGGAGAAACCTTATCTTTTCAAAATGTGCAAGGATGGAATGATCCGAAGATGTGTTTCGGGTACCGAAACAAGAAAAATTCTTGATGAATGTCATCATGGCCCAACTGGGGGACATTATGGTCCTTCCACTACAGCTAAAAAAGTTTTTGATGCTGGATTTTATTGGCCCACAATTTTCAAAGAAGCATATACTCTCGTTCAAAACTGCGATGCGTGCCAAAAGTCCGGTAACCTTTCTCGTAGAGATGAAATGCCTCAAAAGAGCATTCAAGTCTGCGAAATATTCGATGTTTGGGGAATTGATTTTATGGGACCCTTCCCTAAATCACACAAATACGAATATATCCTCGTTGCAATCGATTATGTTTCAAAATGGGTAGAAGCTGAAGCTCTTCCTACTAACGATGCACGAGTTGTTGTTAACTTTCTCAAAAAGCTTTTCGCTCGCTATGGAATTCCTAAAGCTCTAATAAGCGATAGAGGATCTCATTTCTGCAATAAACAAATGGAGAAAGTAATGAAACGATATGGAGTTCATCATCGTTTTGCTACAGCTTATCACCCACAAACTAGTGGTCAAGTTGAAAATACAAATAGAGCTATAAAAAGAATACTTGAAAAAACGGTTAAGGACAATCCTGCCGTATGGTCAAGGAAATTAGACGACGCTCTATGGGCATTTCGTACGGCTTATAAAACACCAATTGGTACAACACCGTACAGACTTTTGTATGGGAAAACATGTCATTTGCCGTTCGAACTCGAACACCGTGCTTATTGGGCATTGAGAAGCTGTAATCCTGATCTGAAAATAGCTGGAGAAAAGAGATTTTTGCAACTGCATGAACTCGATGAGTTAAGACTTCAAGCCTATGAAAACTCTAAGCTATACAAAGCAAGAACCAAAGCTTACCACGATAGAAAGCTAAGAATTCGAAAACAATTCAAAGCTGGAGATAAGGTTCTACTCTTCAACATGAAATATAAGTTTAAAGCTCCGAAACTCAAGCCAAAATGGTTCGGACCATATGTAGTGAAACATGGATTTCCATCAGGTTATGTTGAACTTTATGACAAACAAGGTGGAAGTTTCATTGTAAATGGGCATCGAATTAAACTCTATTATGATAAAGAGCAATTAAACTTGATTTCTAATGAAGAAATTCCATCCGAATCTGAATATGAAGCTATCACATTCATGGCTCCACACAAGGACATGGTTCCTTGGGCACACAATACTGGTTTTATCTATGATGCTCTTCCTAGAGCATGGGAAAAAGTTACATTGGAAAATATAGATGAAACGGGGGAGGGAATTGTGATAGGAAATGTGGTGTATATACCTAAGAGGAAGCATAACACTACACCTACATAAACTGTTCGAAGTTTGAGTCCGGCTGAGGACTCGTTAATAAAACAAGCGCTTCTCGGGAGGCAACCCGTGTGTTTATTTTAAATGTTTTAATTTTCAGTGTCTACACCCCAAAGTTTTACCACTTGGTTAAACTTAAGTGTGGGGGTGTGCCACTTCTTTAAATAAATTGCAATGCTTTTTGTTTGTTTGTTTTTGTTTTCTAATAATGCAGGTATTGATTTCAAGGAAATAGACGATTGGACAGAAGAATAAAAGCTGATATCATGGTTTATTTTCTCATTTCCCTACTTTCATACTTTTTAAGTTCGTTTATCACATTGAGGACAATGCTTAACTTAAGGGGGGGGGGGTGAGTAGGTAAATAAGAAATTAATTGTTATATCGAGCTAATTTTTAAATTTTGTTTGTCCTTATAATCTAGTTGTTTTCACACTTTTAGGAATAATTTATTAGAATAACTGGATTTATCCACTGGAAAAATCAGTAATTTTGAAAGAATTGAGATGTGTCCCGATTAATATTGCAGTCCACTTTTGGATCGATAACATTTGCTAGCACACATTATAACCCTTTCCACCAAATTGTGAGGATTTTAGCCTGTTCATAACGAGCTTACATCTTTTGTGCTCGAATCTTTTGTTATGAGTGTGCCGGTGATTTTATTTATTCTAGAACTTGTACTTGTAAATCATTACGAGACCGTTGTGAGATTACACTTTTGTAATATAAGAATACATACATGATAAGAGGCAACCTTAGGATTTTAACCAAATAGCCTTCCTTATTGATTGTTAGCTAGTCACATTGATTAGTTAATTTCCAATTTTGAACCCTTTTGTTAGCGTTCATCTTTAACGCTAGATACCCCTAGTTACACCTTCTGAGCCTTTTCATTTTCTTTTGTTAAAACCATAAAAATACAAAAAGATTTTACACTTTTTAGCCTAGCCTTACCCTTAGTCAAGTCTTGGTGAGTTGTTAGCTTTATGAAGAAGTATTTTATGAATCATAAAGAAAGAATGGAGAAAGTGGAAATTCAAGAATCAGCGATTGAAGCAAGTAAAGTTTAGTCATCACAATATGTATGATGACGAATGTTTCCAAGTGTTATGTATATAGTGAGTTTATTTGAAAAAAAACAAAAAAAAACAAAAAAAAAATAAAAATAAAAAAATAAAAAAAAAAAAAAGTTGTTAGTTTGATATGTATAGTGTTATGTATAGCCAATGAGCTATGAAATAAAGCATTTATCGCGAAAGAATGAAGTTCTCAAAGACTACGAGGTTATGATTCAAGGAAGAAAAGCTAATAACACTCGATCCATCGACTTGGACTAGTTTGTATATTCTTAAACATCACTTACCCTTCAATAATCCCATGTCTTATCCATACCCTTTAACCTAGTGTAATTATTGAGTGTATTGACAAGTAGTGACCATCCGAGTTCATGAGGATCTAGAAAACGTGCTAGCGAACTAAGGTTATCCTTAGTGACCATCCGTTATTTGGTGATGCGAGAATTCGTGGCAGCGATCTACTATGATTTACACAAGATACTTGCACGAAGGTTTTATTAACCCTTTTTAGCCTAAACCCGAATAAAAGACCTCTTTGATATGTAGACTTGGTGCTTACGCCATTGCGGTGTAGTTTTGTTTCTTGTACAAGCTTATGGTAATAATTAGATCATGACTGAGCAATGAGTGTGATTTATCATATACGCTACCCCATATGAGTGTTATGAGTGAATTATATCTTATTCTTCTTTCGTGAGGTGTTTTAGGAGTGTTAATCGAGCAAGAAAATCATTGGGTATTGTCAAACATCTCAATTATTTCCTTTATAAAAGCTTAACAAGGATGGTCTAACTTGTACTTGTATTAGGAGGATTCTCATCACATTTTTCAGAAACCACTTTTGTTTACCATGTGGATATTTAGTTTTCTTCTAGATTTGCTTGAGGACAAGCAAAGTTTAAGTGTGGGAGATTTGATAACGTTCAAAGTTAACATGTTTTTAGAAGCGTTATTAGTGTTTTTATGCATGTTATTTGGTTACTTTTATATGCTTTTGCCACTAAATCGTATCAAAGTATGTTTTTGTAGCATATGTAGCCAAATGTAGGAAAAACGAAGAAAAAGTGAAGAAAATGAAGTATATGCGATTACACGAAGATTCCAAAGCTTAAAGTCCAAATCTGTGAAGTATTTCATAAGGAGAACCTAAGTTTTGTCATTTCAAAGTTCCAAGTTCAGAGTTAATCAAGTTTGGAGAGTGCCTAAAGATCTACGCAAGAAAAGTCAAAGTCCAAGCTAACCAGAAGCTACCATTCGATCGGTTGGAGTACAACCAATCGGATAGCCACAATTACCACTCCCATCCGATCGGTGCCAACCCGCAACCGATCGGATGGACATTTCTGCTGAAATATTATAACTTTTTGTGCACGAATCTTGGCCTTTTGTCTCAAAGTTCTAGGCTCTTCTTAGTGTCTTGTTGTCCAAGTTCTAGCATTTATGTTCCTATTGATTGCTAGGAGTATTTGACAAGCCTAAAAGGACCTCTAGAGTACACCATTCAAGACACAATTCAAGAGGACAATTACTCTCATCATTACTCTCAATTATTATCATCATCAAGCTCTCAAAGAAGGCAAAATTCGTGCAGAAAGAACCAGGAACATTTGGAGAACCAAAGAAGCAACATTTGGAGGCCAAAATCTCAAGAAATCATCACCAATACTTAGGTTATCAATACCTTGTCATTTGTTATCAATTTCAAAGCATTGTAAGACTTAAAACCATGGATTCTAATGTTAAATATTCTGAGTTTATTTGCATGTTTGCTATGAGTAGCTAGTAACCTTTTTACACTTGTTTTGATGATGTTTTATGCTTAGTGATAGTTATGATTGTGATAACATGTTTTAATTCAATTTCAAGTCAATCCTAAGAACCAATTGTACCTTAAGTTTCATAGTGACATTTGTTGAGTCAAGATTTACTAATTGATAATAGTTTCAAAGGTCGAAAGATTTGTTATTATTCAACTAGTTATAATCATTTGTCTATGAATGATTGTTTTTCACCATAATTATTCTTGACTAAACAAAGAAACAAGAAGTATGATTGTAATGAGAATGCTTTTATAACATCAAATCGGATTGTTTGTAAACCTTTAATTGGACGAAAGTTTAGATGTTTATAGACAATTGTGACTTGTTTGTCTGTGAATGAGTTACCTTTTGTAATGACCATTTCGTAAGAGTATTTGATTTATAATAAGAGTTTATTTTTGTGTTTAAGATAACCATACCTTATGAACCTTGGATTGATCTTGAATTGATTGGTTTGCACTTAAAGCTTGTTTTTATGAACTAAAATCTTGACGAAGGTTTAACTTGTAGAAACAATAGATTAGACTACCATCTAATTATCACAACCAACATGTTATCAAAAGTTATCACAATCATGTGTGTCATTGAGTACAAAACTAGTCTAAACAAGTGTAGTTTTTAAATTATTGAATTTGCTTATTATCTTATTTGCTTACGATTAGAGATTTTTTTTAAGACTAATATTTTGATTCACTCACAAATCCCTGCGAACGATCCCGACTTACCATCATATCTTGCTATAACGGACGAGTACACTTGCTCATATGTGTTGTTTCTAGATCCGGTAATTCACCTTTATAAATTCAAAACTTGCACTAACAAAACGCACATCAAGTTTTTGGCGCCGCTGCCGGGGATTTTGATTGTGTTTCTTTTTAGT
>LBNU01006588.1:4672-24587 GCA_014162995.1 Artemisia annua | reverse complement strand
GCAACAAAAAAAACGACAGCCTGGGTTATGATCAGTCCATGAAGTACGAAGCACAGCTTGGTTACCACAAAAACAATTAACCATATCAACTTAATTTTGATAGTGGAATAAATTAGGGTTAGGGTTTAGTCATGTGCTTTGGGATTAATTTGGGGATTTTTTTATTTGGGTGGGATGTGTGTGGTTGGGGTATTTCATCGTGTGTTGGTGTGGGTTATAAAAGGGGACCATTGATGAAAATGACCAAAAAGCCCTCGTGTGGAATGCACATGGGAGGCTAACAGAAATAAATTAACGTCGTTATAAACCCAGGGACTAAAATTTGCCCAAAGGTTTCCCACAGGGACGATCTTTGCACTTTCCAAATGGTTGGGACGAAACTTGCAATATGGGCAAAGTTTAGGGACGATTTTTGCAATTTCCTCTTCATTTTATAATAAAAAAGAATAAAATAAAATAAAAAAAAATAATTAAAAAAAATCCGCGTAAAACTTATTATACACGTGTTGGCAGGCAGGTATCATCACTATTACGTCTCCAATTGCTTCAACATCCAACTTCCTTGTATCAAATCAGGAAATATTTACATTTTGATACCTTCAACTTTATACTCCCTAAAATACAACCCTTGGTGCAAAATTTCAACAACTCACAAATAAATAAACTACAATGAAAACCAATAGGCCTTGTTTTATTGATATCCGTGAGATGGTTATGTCTCCAACAAAGAAGTTGTTGATTCAAGTCTCGCAAAAAAAACAAAAGATGAGATATTGTTATTGTGTAAGATTGTAAATACTTATTGTGTGAGTCTAACTTTCAAAGATGATAGTTATAAACTTATAATAATGTATAAAACATGAAGACAAAGACAATATAAAGAACAAGAACCTAAGAGCACACGGTAAGTTGACTATCACCCAACGTTAAGTTTTAACGCAGGCAAAAGTTTAGGTGCGTTATGTTACCGGCATCCACGTTAAATGGGTGCGTTAAAGTATTACCGTTGGATTAAAAAAAGTTTCAATTTAGACTCCTAAATTTCCTACCATTTACAAACGACTATAAGGTTAAAAAAAAAAACAAAAAACAAAAAAACAAAAAAAAAAAAAACAAAACTTTTTCTAACTCATTTTATCATAACTATAAATACCCATTCACCCACACAATTTTTTTTCACACTTTCACTACTCTTTTAATCTACAATACACTTCTATTAGCTAAAAAAAAATAATGTCGGCCGGCAACAACAACAACAACGAAGACTCTTTACGAATCTTCTCGGTGGTAGGTGGAATAACCCAAACGCGGGTTCTTCTTCAAATCCAAACGAGGGTTCGTCAACACCGATTTGGGGTAACCCAAATGAATTCGGTTTGTCGAGTCAAGAAGCTTACGCACAACATCAACTTTCCAATATTGGAATGAAAGCCAACAAAACAACTTAAATTTCAATTTCCAAAATCTTCAATTCTCTCAACAATCACAACAATCCCAAAGGGAAACATATGAAGTTCCGGAAACACCTACTTCTCCTCCAAAACCAAAAAGTTGTGGAAAACGTAAGGCAAAAAAATCCAAAGAACCTGTACAAGCCGAGGAAGAAGATGCTGATAAAGTGAGGGAACGTTGGACGCCAAATGAGGAAAAATTGCTTGCCAAGTGTTGGGTGAATTAATGTTATGTTTTAAATAAATGAAGTATTTGTTAAAATTTGAGGTTGAAATTGAAAATAATTGGGGTGAAGGTGAGTTATGTTACCATGGTGGAAAGTCAAGAGTTAAGGTTAAAAGATAAAAGGTGATGTGAGCTGATGTGACAGTGAGTTAAGTTTTAACCTGATCTTTATACTTCTGATATATCATTCAACTTTCCAATAACCCAAAAAATATCGTCTAATCATACTTATGATGGAGTTCAAGATTCACACACAAATTTACATCTTAACAATTAGTGTGTTTTGCATAAAATTTCTAAAGAACCCGAGTAGCTAGCAACTGGGGTTCCAAAAAATGGTACAAATCTATCACTTAGAGGGTGCAAAATGGAATTACTGAAATTTCAAAGGGCTGAAAGTGATGTTTTATAAAGACTTTTCCAAGGAGGAAACTTGACACCTATTTCTAGAGTCAAAATTATTGGGCTAGATGTTTCCCTCCAAATTTAATAAGAATCAACAACAAACAATCCCGAAACAGTGCACAAAGTATACAACTATACATACATTAAGGGCCCGTTTGGTATAAGGGTATATGGAGGTTTGGATTCAAAGAAACCTCAAAAAAGTTGTTTTGTACACATTTTTTTTCTGGGCCTACTGGTATTGAATCAAAGATCCATTCCATGCTATATTAGTGTCTTTGAGGTAAATCCCACCAATTAGAATTTAGCTTTTTATTTTTCCTTTTTTCTCAACCACATATTTATTTATTCTATCTTTTATGTTTTATCTTTTTAATTTTTAAAATAACAAATAATATCTCAATATATATATAAACAATTATATAATTTAAACATTTTTTTAATTTTCTCTCTCGTCATTTTCTTTCAAACCTTTCCCAAATCCAAATCTCATTCCAATCCCACTTACAAACCAAACGCACCCTAAAAGAAAATGATACCAACTCATACGATGCCATTCTGCCATAATTAAGTTCCAATACCATTGCAATTTCAGAAAAGGATCTCAAAGAAACCAAAGCCCCAGGATTTGTTAAATGCGTCAGACTAGCCGACTGGGCTTAGAAAATCCGGTCCAAAACCCGGGCCAGGCCTTGCTCATCTCTATATGAAAGAAAAACACAATCCAAAAGCAAGTGGCAAAACACCAACCAAACGCAAATTCAAATGCAAATGCAAAAACACAATCCGAAAACAAAGAGCTCATAAAAGTAATTTTCAAATAATATAACAGTAAGCACATCACGAATCATTAAGCAATCTAGTCCCAATCCTTTTTGTATCTAAAATTTTCTATATTGAAGATTTATCTTCAGGCAAGAGTATGTAATGATGTACATCGGTGTTAGTTTGGTGCTTGCCAGATCATAAAGATAAACTGTGGCTATTACTCAAGATATGCAAAGACATAAATGCAGCTGATCCACCAAATTCTCACACATTAAGAAAGATTAAACAAAGGAATCACTTAAAGTCTCTAAAGGGAACGGTAATCCAGTGCAGATACCAATGTATCTTTCCCCTTTAGCAGCTCAAATAATGGAGTCAGTTCATGCAGAACAAACATTATAGATACTGTGCAAGACACAAGTCTACAAGAAGCATATGCTGTCGATTTTATTGGAATGCAGACATGGAGCTTTACAGAAGAATCTGAGACGATAATAAAAGAACTGGATGATAAATAGCATATATCACGACTACCGATATATACAGGATAATCTGATAGGATACATTCGTCTACTAAAGTCTAAAAGGTAACATTCCAATGTATCATTGTAAGCAAGTTTGAGCTCGAATGCAGAATTGAAACATTTCACCTTCAAAGAAAATATACAGGGAGAAGGAGAATTTCGAAAATAATGATCCGAGTCCAGTGTAATGCATACTAAATAAAACTACTACACATTATTTCCGAAACACACTATAACCCCACCTCACATATCCAACATATTTCTTTACCTAATCGTTGAAACAAATAAAAAATAAAAAAGGGCTACCAATTTTTTTGCCTAACAAAGCTTTAACTTCCGCAACCAGAATAACATGAAGTGCGCATTTCAGGAAGGAACAAACTCCTATCATACATACAGCATTGCTCTTAATCCAATCACACTTCCGCTATATCAAGCACAATACCAGTCAATCCAAGACACGAACGATAAGTTGATCAAAGGCTAATTTCAAACTAAACGTTTATTCCATTAAACACCAAAATTCACTAAAAAACACAAAACACAGATATCAACATGTTTCAACTACTACCATTAAAACCAAAAATTAGCGTAAAATCCAAGCTTACACCAAGATCTTATCTCCATCTCCATCTCCACCTCTATATCCCATTAACCATCAAAAATCATCTCGTAAAGACGTAAACTACCCCAATTAGTAACCACATCAACACTTCCCCATTTATCCCCAAACGCTACCTCTGCAAAAAATTTAAACAAAACATTAGTCAAAAAACTCGATACAAAACAGTAAATTACTAATTAGAAATCGCTATCGTTACCCTTACCTTTCCGGTCTCGATCTCGTCCGGTACTTTATACAAATCAGGCGTTATCTCCCTTAGCCACAATCCAGGAAACAGAGTCTGTAACAATCAAAAAATATAAAACTAACTAATCAAAAAAATTTATAAAAAAAAAAATATTATAAATTATTTTTTAATAAAATTACTTACATCTAATTGTTTCTGAACAGCTCTAGGTCTTTTCTTAGGCTTACGTGGCAACCTCCGNTATATATATATAAACAATTTTTTTTTATAAAATTACTTACATCTAATTGTTTCTGAACAGCTCTAGGTCTTTTCTTCGGCTTACGTGGCAACCTCCGTCCAGTCATCTTCATAAAATCATCTTCAACTTCAAGCCGTGACAACCCCACCGAAAACTTCGCCCTCTCTCCGCCACCGTTACCGTTAAACCTCACCGGCGAACTCATCTTCTTCAAAAAAACGTTATTAACCTCGTTGACTCCGTTGACCGGCGACCTAGGAGCTTTACACGCAGCAGCTCTCCTCGTTCTCAAATTCCACGGAGATGACGTCACATTCGCCGGAGATGACGTCATCGTGTCAACGAAACGCTGCTTCAGAATAGCGTCTTTGATCTTACCTACCTCTTTGTGGAAATCAAGCATGAGTTTCTCTCTAGTAGCTTCGATCTCATCTTCATCTCCGATCATCATCGATTTCATCTTGTGCGACGATGATGGTGATGATGATGATCTGAAGCGTTTTTTGACAGATGCCACGTCATCATCATCAGGATGAACCACCTTGATGCAACGGAGAAGCTTCTGGTTGCCCCACTTTAAGCAAGGGAGATCGAAATTGTGTAACGGTTTTAATCGGTGTTGCTCCATTGATGGCGGTTGTTGTTCGGTGGAATAGACCATTAATTTGTGTGTATTTTGTGTGTGTTTTTGAAGGTGTTTTTGGTGTGTGTGAATTTTTTATTTTTTTGGTGCGAAAGAATGAATGAATAAATGGGGAGAAGGGGGGAGGGGTTATATTGTTGTTGAATGTGTTTGGGGGGAGAAGGGTGAGGGAGAGAGGGTGCGTTTGGTATGGGATGAGATGAGCGAGTTTTTTTGAATTGGGAAGTGTTCATCTTAGCCGTTCATCTCTATTAGTAGTATTTTCTCATCTTAATTTTTTTAATAAGTTTATTTATTTATTTATTTATTTATTTATTTATTTATTTATTTATTTATTATTATTATTTCTTTCCTTTTAGGGTTTGCTATTTGGTTTCGGGTTTGGGTTAACATGATAAGTAATCAGATAATTTTATTACTGGTAACTTATTTACATGTTTAAAACAATAGGTTTATTTGTTTTCTTAAATGGGATGATGAGTTAAACGGTTTACAATGGTTGAGTGTATTCACTGAGTTAGTGGTTTGACCCATTTCTATTTCAAAGTTGCTCGCATATAGCAAGAAGAATTTGAGATATCTCACGTTAGAATGATATTAGTCACAAGATTTTGAGTGGTTACTCAACTACTTTAGTTATCATTAAACCGAACATGACACATTTAGGTTCAATTTAAACCAATTTTTCGCGTTAGTCTTGGATTGTAAATTGTGTCTTGTCAAAAACGGCTACACCAGTGGTGTTCATATGGTTTGAGAAGTGATTCGTGTAAATTTAAATATTTTATATTATAAAAAATATATATATTTAAAATTTATTTCCAAAAATAAAAACTGAATTATTTTTAGCTAACTAATTATACTGCTTACTCTTGTTGTGTTGCTTAAAACATTCAAATTAGCCAAAAAGTTCAAAAATTGGTTTTTAAAAGTAAATAACACAAGTAATTGGGAGCTCTTTATGTTTTTCTTTTATACTTAACCTGAATGATAGAATATGCAATTAATAAGTTTCAAGTCTTTGAAAATAGCTAATCTTAAATTCTATTTTGTGAACTTAAGTTAAGTGTAATGCTACTCTCATTGACCTTATTTTTTTAAACTTATCATAAAGAATCATGCTTTGGGCATTCAAAATGGCAAACATTTCTACATGTTTATAAATGTTTCATGTCATTGAGGCATCATCAATCTATAAAGTTTTTGTTTAATAAATCTATCTTTACTTACATGATCGAATTTCTTCAAACTTTATAACCATCCCTCATATTTAAATGATTATTGATGAACATGTTTAGGATTTATTTTTATTTCACGATATGAAACAAAAATTCATTATAAATACACTGATAAATAACTCATGAGTTTTAAAACTTTTTTATTACCTCTAGTTGTGGATGTTCTTATAAAAAAAACCCTGATTTTAGTTTGGAAACACTTACCATATTAATTACCGTTTACTTGCACCCCAAGTAACTTTCTCCTCAAGTTTCGTACATATTCACCATTCACGTTTGAAAAATAACTTCATATTTATTTTAGGACGCTGCACCGAGTGCCAGAAAAAGCAACAAAGCATACTGAGCCCAATAAATCCATAATGAAAGTAGCGCAAATCAAAGTATGACAAAGAAAATATGTTCGATGATATTGGCTGGTCTCGTTCTAAATAATGAAAATGGGTGGCAAAATTTCATTGAAAATATATGGTGGGATGCAAAACATAAAAATACTCTTTGAATAACGCACAACTAACAACACATAAAAGTATAAAACCAATGCTAATGGTTCCGTCGTCCCCCAACCAACCGATCCCTCGACCGTGTTCCCCCCTTAGCCCGACCGACCCCAACAGCGTTCCACCCTAAACAAATTGAAAATTCGGTTGTCTTGCCAACCGAAACATTTGGCACAATTCTCCCCAAATAATTGAACGTTGAATGTTTTACACAAAAAGAAAGAACTTTTTTTTTAAACCCCACTTTCTTCTCTATAAACCTCATTCTTCATTTTTTTCATACTTCTCTTCTCCATTTTCCCAACTAAAAAATGTCTCAAAAAACTCGCAAAAATAAAACACCAAAATCCCGACGACAACCAAACATTTCAATAACAAACCATCTCAATTTCATTTTACACAACCATTCACCACCGATTAATTTTGGTCACCAATCAATGCATTCACAAAATCAATTGTACCCACCCAATCCGTATTCGGCTTAATTTTTATAATCAACAAGTACAAAGACAAATGTATTATCCACATATGGCATCGCCACCATATGACCAACCTTCTCAATCTTCTCCGATCCCGCCTTTTAGTCTTGATGACGATCTCTAGCCATTATTGGGCGCCCCTTCTCAACCTTCTTAACCCTTTTCAGCTCAAGCTTCGGAAGGCTCATCCAAACCCGTTCGTTCTGACTCTCCCGTCAAGGAGGTGGCACATGTCAAAAGGAAGTATACAAAAAGGCCCACACAATCCAAAAAAAATGACAAAGATCAGAGTGATCCATGAAGCCCTGAGGAAGAGATAGCTTTCTGTAAAGCTTGGATATATGTGTCTGAGAGTAGCGTTGAAGGAAATGCTAGAAAGGCTAATAGGGTTTTGGACGCAAGTAACTGCATACATTTCGAATGAAATGAAGGGGGTGAAACATTCATACGATTCGTGCAACTCCAAATGGAAAGGTAGGCTTTGTCCTAAAGTTTCTCAATTTTTTGTGATTTACAATTCCGTGAAATCGAGGCCAAAAAGTGGTGCATCTGAAGCGGACTATATGGATTTAGCACATAGAGAGTATCGTGCTACTTACGGTGCGCCCTTCACACTGGTTGAGTGCTGGAAGATTTTGAAGGACCGCCCCAAATGGCAACAGGTAGAAATGCCATTAAAAAAAAAAAAAAAAAAAAAAAAAAAAAAAATCCAAATCAAGTAGTTCCAAACAATCTAGGACATCGAAAAGCACCTCACATGAAGTAGGTGACTCAGCACATTTTGGTTTGGATCTGAACGACGAAGCAAGCGATTCAAATGATTTAGAGGTTTATGAGGTCCGACTTATGGGACGGGACGTGGCAAAGAAGAAAGCATCAGCGTCCGTTGCGCGTTCGCAAGGATCAGCCTCAGTTGTTGTTGACCCTACTCTTTATGACGTGTTGCTCAATAAATGGTCAGATGTCGCGTTCCCATTATTTTCCCAAGGGCATGAATCTTCAGCTTCATATTTAAAAATAAAGGAGCGGGAATTGGAATTCGAGAAACTAAAGCTTGAAAAAGAAGAAAGAATAGAAGAAAAGATGCCTGCTTAACAACAGGAGATTGAAGAACAGAGGTTTGAACACGAGAGACAACAACTTGAGTTTCAACATGAATATTATGAATGGCAAAAACAAGAAAAATGGAGAAAGACATTATGTACTACAGTGAATCCCATGTACATTTGACCGGGAAAGCACTAGAGAAGTGCTTGGCCTTGAAGCAATAAATCAAGGAGCGCTACAAGTTAGACTATTAGTTTAAGTTTGTTTTAATTTTTATCATAATGTTTTTTTTATATTAGTTGAATTATTATTGTAATGTTATTTACTTATGAATGGAATTTTAATTAAAAAAAAATAGTTACGGTCATCATTGCGGTCACTGTTAGTAAATTGTGGTTGGAGTGTTGTCTTGGAGAGAGAAAGCTATGGTAAGATGTTTAGCTTGATTCATGTAATATAACCGTAAGATTTTAACCAAACCATGGGTTACGATTACGCTGTAAACAAACCGGATGAACACGAATTGAGCTTTGTTCATGTTCGTTCTTTTAATTTTAACCAGAAAAATAAATGGACACGAACGTTTAAATGGACGCATTTTCTTGTTCATATTTGTTATTTAAAAAATGAGTGGTTCATGTTCGTTTATGTTCGTCAATTAAAACACTAAACGAACCTAAACTATCGAACATAAATGAACGTAGAAAAACAAATATAAATTTTATTAAATTATGCATAATATTTGTTTTAAGTGTTGTTTTGTTTAAACAAAATAGTTTTAAAAATATACAAGGACCCTTAATCCCGTCGCAACGTGCAGGCTTTGAAAATCTTGTTAATCTCAACTCTCAACTTTCAATTTATATTGCAATCTAACATTAGTCGGCCAACCTGGTATGAGTCTGTGTGGCGATAGGTTCTAACCCAGTGGATTAGTCGGCCAAAAGGTCGGAAACCATTGTTACCAAAAAAAAAAAAAAAGACGTTAGTTTCAACCGGATGTCTTGATGATAAAAGATATACAAGTATTGAAAAACTGATTATGAAGTTGTTGATGCACTTCTACTTGCAATATTAACAAAAATTTCATCGGCATAATAAATGGCTTATTATGACTTTTGCTTTTGCTTGCTTCAGGATCAAAACTTTTTATGTACCCTTTCTTTTCCCCTGCAGTTGGCATTCCAGCAAAGTCTTGGTAGATGAATGGAGAATTATATNTACTTGCAATATTAACAAAAATTTCATCGGCATAATAAATGGCTTATTATGACTTTTGCTTTTGCTTGCTTCAGGATCAAAACTTTTTATGTACCCTTTCTTTTCCCCTGCAGTTGGCATTCCAGCAAAGTCTTGGTAGATGAATGGAGAATTATATTGGCGTTGGTGACACATTCTTGAACTGTCCGAGATGATTGAACAAGGGCAGGTTTTTTTTTACTTTCATGGTGGCAGATAACTTAGATTTATCCCCCAATCATAATTCATGACCAATTTATTCACTATGACCAATTTATTCACTATTTATTTAAACCATGTCACTCAGATATGGCTAACGATGGGCTCTCATAGGACCTTCCATGATTTAGGTATTTTAGATATCCAGGACCAAGGCTGTCTCTGGTGATACGATTTCTTGTTGGTGGCAAGATTTTAAATCAGCCAAAGGGAAGATTTCATTTAGGCAGTAAAGGGAGGGCCATGTCAAGCACATCATTTTCACGTTTGGGGAACTCAACCTCAAATTCTGTGTTGCACAAGAGAAAGCTAAATGATCCGGTCAATTTGTCTTTTGGTTCGTGTCACATGTCATTTATCAGCTTATCTTAATAGCGATTTAAAATCAATAAAATTTCCATACAGGAAAAAAAATATATAATAAATAAAAATAAATAAAAAAATAAAAAAAAAATCCATTGTCAAACAATTATGAGAGAATTACCACTGTAAATAATGAGATGATATCGACCACAACCAAGCATATCATGTTGATTGCATCATTCGTTGTCTGTTTGACCTTTGTGCCCCATAAATTCGACCAAATACCCATGATGAAGCTATCAATTTTGTTTGTTCCACTGAAAGGACCGTCTGAGTCTGCCATATTTGCTCCAATAAACTGAAAAAATGGTTTCTGAGAATAAAATGCGACCAACTAAAAGCCTTATGAAATGCATTCTGTTGAGCATTCAGTAAATCCCAATGAAATTTGAATTTAAATAGTGGTAGTCATATAATACATTAATTTGATTATAACTGAGGTTGCAGGTCTGATAATTGGCAATAAGTTATGCCATTTTTAAACAAACAAACAGATACATTAGGCTATTAGCATCCATACGAATTTACCGACCCAAATTATTTGCGCTTAATTGAGTTTAATAGATTTAGGGTTTGGTTTATTATGGCTGCATAAGAAAATATCTTCAATTCAGGCACAATTTCAGATAATCGATAGCTTCTACACACACAGTAATTATGCAGTTCAAATATAACAATATTATCATCTCTGAATAAAGAATGATAAGAGTACGCACTAGTACAAAAAGAACATTATTCATAAATAGTATCACATGTTCAAAAACATCTCAACATAAGCTCAATTGATGACAAAGAGTCAGTCTACATGCCTTCTATACAAAGATCAAATTATGTACCATTTCCAAAAAATAAAATTCCTACACACGTGTTACGCTAAAAGAATATTTAGCTATCCAAGTATCAAAAGATACTTACATTTGGTGCTTTCCAATAATACTGAAGTCCATAATTTATTTCAGTACGGGTCAACAATTAGACAAAATTCCTCAAGGTTCCAGAAATCAGTTGATGTCGCTACCTCTGCTATAAAGGAAAGTAGATAAGAAAACAAAACAAAAGATTCATAAGAAATGCTCAAAAACACTTCCATTAACGCATTTGGGAATCGAAGTAATGTACCTTTTTGGTCTCAGAAACTCTATACAGATCAGCATGTATCTCGGTCAACCACAAACCAGGAAATAGAGTCTGCAATAACATCAATATAAATACAACTCAGGTCCTTATCGGGCTATTTGATACTTTTAAGAAGTAAGAGCCAACATAACACCTATTCATATCTTCGAGTACAAACCCAATTCAATCTTATATGCATAAGATATCACATGCGCAAAATCGGTGATAGTATATGCCTTCATATGATCTTATCAATTTCATAAAATGGCATCCGGTCACGCTTAACTTCTACAATCATTTAACCACTTAAGGGTGGCCTAGTGGTAAAAGGGCTTGTGGCTATCACTCTAAAATGTGTGAGGTCTCAAGTTCAATTCCTGATAGGTGCAAACAACTTTAAGTGGCCACGCCAACCTCCTGAAAAGGGAGGGCTTTACCTGGTTTGAGTCTGTGTGGCGGTGGGTTCAAACCCCGTGGATTAGTCGGCCAAAAGGTCGGAAATCACGGTTACCAAAAAAAAAAAAACTTCTACAATCATTTAACAGTTAACACTCTAACTTAGCAGAAAACTAGTACAATCTAAACGCTCATGTCATGAAGGGTTAATATCCTACATCACCAAATCAATTATCAACACACTGGAAAATTATTATCAGCTGAAATATCTTATCTAATTGTACATAGTTCATAGTTAGGTTACTAAAACAACTTATGCCTTTTGAAATAAGCAGAATCATATAATCACCTATAACATACACAGTCTAGGAGTTAATTTTTTGCTTCTGCAACCAACATCAATAATCAGATAATCAGTCTGAATGTCTGGCAACTCTTCTTAATTACTGGTATAATAGGAGAATCAGAACAGATAAGCAACTTCCAAACTGCCCATTGCACCCTTAAATAAGCAGATAAACAAAAGCACTCTGGTTATACAGTTATACTTCTATATAAACACTCAAAACTGGTTACCCAATGCGCCACAAAGCAGTATGAGGGTTGAAATTTTAGTAAGCAATCCCTAACCCCCTTTCCCTAAATTCTATAATCCAACATTCTAACATAATAGCAGATTAATACAGCATGAATGTTGATAGCATCCAAAAGCTACTTTAGTTATCCCCTTGAAACTTCCATCATTCAACATTCCAATGTAATAGCAAAATTTGTAAAAGCTAAATTGCTTAGAATCACAGCATACTTCACTTGTTTCAGTGAACTTATCATCATACTACATTACTACCAAATTACCATTTATATTTACACAGTAACATTTAATTACCAAATCATACACTTCATTTATGTTTTTGTCACTAATACCAACATCTTGGCTCATGTTTATATACTTGGTACCTATACAAAAGTATCTAATTACTCTAAGAAGTTAACCCGATTAGTAAATGTTGATATCAAAAGGCTAATTATCAACTTTAGGCATTTCCTCAATGAAGAACATTCTCTGTGGCGTACTGTCATTAAAGAATTTTATGGGATGATGGTGGTTTTGGTTCGTCTACCTGCCTTCACGGTAACAGTGGTGTTTGGATGAACATAATTAAAGCTATAAAGAGCATCGAGGTTGTGGACTTGAACTTCAAAAACTCTTTTGTTCGGAAAGTCGAGGATGGAGCCAACACGTACTTTTGGCACCAGCCTTGGTGTGGTGATGGGTCGGTGCTAAAGGATAAATTTCTGAGACTTTACGCTCTTGAAAGGGTTAAACTCCATTAAAGATTGTAAGGGTGGTCAACGGGACTTGGGTTGGAGAATGGTCTTGGCGTATTCCTCCTAGGGGACGTGCTCAAGACGACTTGAATGCTTTGTCCTCTTTACTGAATGCTAATTTGTTTACTTTCAATGGTTGTGACAAATGGACTTGGTCTTACGATACTTCCGGGTGCTTTAAAGTTATTGAGAACTCTCTGCTTGGCATGCACAGTTTGGGTTTCCACCATTAGCGGAACTCTTGGATCCCTAGGAAAGTGAATGCTACTCTGTTTACTTTCAATGGTTGTGACAAATGGACCTGGTCTTACGATGCTTCCGGGTGCTTTAAGGTTAATGTCCTCTCTAAAGTTATTGAGAACTCTCTGCTTGGCGTGCACGGTTTGGTTTTCCACCATAAGTGTTTGGATCCCTAGGAAAGTGAATGTTATGGCGTGGAAGGCCTCTCTCGATCGCCTTGCAACTAGCCATAATCTTACTGCTCGCGGTGTCGCTCTTCCTTCCTCTAACTGTCCTTTTTGTGACTCGGAGGTTGAAGTTATTGATCATATTCTGGTTAAATGTCATAACGTAAGTATGGTTTGGAGAAAGGCGTGGAGTTGGTGGAACCTCCCTCCCCCGATCTCATTTCCTTCGTTTTGCTATAGGGAATACTCATGTTCAAGGCTGTCCAAAGCTTGTCAAAGCTATGAATGGGGTCTTCCAAATTACGCCATGGGCTGTTTGGAATTGGAGAAACCGTTTCATACGACGGGGGATGACATCATTAAAATCAAGAACGGAGACATTTTTCCAGGTATTCAAAGCGTGGCTAAGTTATGGATGTCTGCTCGTATTAGATCGGACATGAAGATGGATTGGGAGTGTTGGGTGGCTAGGCCTTTTGATTTATTTTCCTAAATTGTATATGTAGTCTCTGTTTAGTTAAGTTTCTTGGTTTCTAGCGTTTTTGGCCTCTTGGTTCCCATGTACAGCTTCCCCTTTGGTTTTTGAGGCCCTGGTTTTGGGGTCCTCTGTTTATAAAAACTTGCCTTTCAAAAAAAACAATATGCTTTACTTGTTTCACCTGATTATAGTAACCTGCTACGAAAACCATCAATAAAACGGACAGCATAGCAACTTTTCTTAGCCCATATTTCCATGATTAGCAACAAAACGCAAGTCCCTCACTAATGATAACTTACATAACACATTACTACAACCAGTAAAACATACAAAGTACCTTGTTATTCAAAGCAATCAACCTGATTAGTAAATGCCGATCACAAATCGCAATACTTTACTTGTTTTACCCAGTTATAGTAGTGTACTACATAAATTATCAATAAAAGAAGCTAATACCCACAAAATATCAGTCCTTCCTACAACTAATAATCCCAGTAAGTCCGTAACACACTTACGATAAAGTATCTTATCATGTTAGACAATTACTCCAGTTACTAACTAATTACATACTTTTACGATCCATATTAACAAAGCCGCTAATAGCGACATTTCTTACTTCATATCTCACATTTCTACGTTTGGCAACAAAATGTCAGGCCTTCATATTCATACTACTAATAATATCCGTAACACATTTCCATAATCGGTAAAGCACACAAACTACCCATAACTATCAACCCTGACAATCTACTTTACTTGTTTTACCTGATTTATCCTAATGTACTACAAAAACGGCCAATAAAAGGAGCTACCACCAACCACATATCAGCCCTTCTTACTATTAACAATCTCCATAACACATTACTATACTCGGTAAAACACGTAAAGTATCTTATCATTCTAAACTATTACTCCAATTACTAAATGTACATATCATAAAGGGCTAACTGTCAAAACGCAAACTCTACTAACAATTTCCATAATACATTACTTCAATCAGTAAAACATGCAAACTTACAATGCACATAGTAACTTACTAGTCTTACCAATAAATCCGATTAGTAAATTCCAATCTCATGATTAGCTAACTACCAACCCTCACAATATAATTTACTTGTTTACCCAATTATAGCAATGTACTACAAAATTTACCAATAAAAGAAGCTAAACACCAACCAAATATCCGTCCTTCCTACTATTAACAATATCCTTAACACATTACTATAATCGGTAAAACCCACAAAACTATCGTATCACTCAAAACACTACTCCAATTACTAAGCGTTTGGTTCAGCTTATTTTCCGAGCATATGGGCATATTCAAATTTGGACTAATGAGCCTACCAATCAGCTCGCAAGCCTGGATATAAGCTAATCCAAACACCTCTTAAATGCTAATATCACAAGGGGCTAATAACTAGTTACCAACACACATTACTAAAATCCGTAAAACCCGCAAACTATCATTAAAAGAAGCACACAAACTACCCATAACTATCAACCCTGACAATCTACTTTACTTGTTTTACCCGATTTATCCTAATGTACTACAAAAACGGCCAATAAAAGGAGCTACTACCAACCACATATCACTATATCAGTCTTTCTTACTATTAACAACCTCCATAACACATTACTATACTTGGTAAAACACGTAAAGTATCTTATCATTCTAAACAATTACTCCAATTACTAAATGTACATATCATAAAGGGCTAACTGTCAAAATGCAAACTCTACTAACAATTTCCATAATACATTACTTTAATCGGTAAAACATGCATACTTACAATGTACATAGTAACTTACTAGTCTTACCAATAAATCCGATTAGTAAATTCCAATCTCATGATTAGCTAACTACCAACCCTCACAATATAATTTACTTGTTTACCCAATTATAGCAATGTACTACAATTTACCAATAAAAGAAGCTAAACACCAACCAAATATCCGTCCTTCCTACTATTAACAATATCCTTAACACTATACTATAATCGGTAAAACCCACAAAACTATCGTATCACTCAAAACAATTACTCCAATTACTAAGTGTTTGGTTCAGATTATTTTCCGAGCATATGGGCATATTCAAATTTGGACTAATGAGCCTAGCAATCAGCTCGCAAGCCTGGATATAAGCTAATCCAAACACCTCTTAAATGCTAATATCACAAGGGGCTAATAACTAGTTACCAACACACATTACTAAAATCTGTAAAACCCGCAAACTATCTTATCATTCCAACTAAATCCTAACATCACAAGGGGCTAATTATCAATGTCATCTAATCTAAAAATCCCCCCAAAAAAGTACTTACATCCAATTGATTCTGCACAATTTTCGGCCTCTTTTTCGGCTTACGCGGCAGCCTTCTTTCACCCATATCTTCAAAATCCTTCTCCATTTCTCTCCGCGACAACGGAACCGAAAACTTCGCCCTCACACCACTCCCACCGCCACAACCGCCACCGTTGGAACACGACGGCTGAGATTTCAATTGGTGCACTTCTTCTTCTTCTTGTTCTTCTTGTTGTTGGTGTTGTTCTAAATCAAGTTCCTTTTTGAAATTAAGTATGATTTTCTCCCAATTGGATTCCATATCTCCGTCTTTGTCTTTGAGTTTGGAAATTAAACCGTCAATAACTGCTGGTGAAGGTGGCCAGAAGGTGCTGACGTCATGTGAATTTGAATTAGAGGAAGTGCATTTTGAGAGATGGGTTGATTCGGGTTTTGGGTGTTTGGAAACTGGGATTGATTTATCGAGCATTGTTGTTGATTATTGTGGAAAGTGGGTTTGAATGAATGTGTGTGTGTGAGATTTGATTGAGTTGTGTTTCTTTTGGTTTTTTTTTTTTTTTTTGGAGTTAGGTTTAAGTNTTTTTTTTTTTTTTTTTTTTCCCTCCTTGTATTAAAGAATTACTCCCCGTCTCAAAATTGGCCAATATAAATCTCAATCTCACTAAATTCTTTCTTTCTTATTTAAAATAAAAAGTGGACAATTATTTTGAGACATCCTAAAATGAAAATGTAGACAATAATTTCGAGACAGATGGAGTAGTGTTTATATGCTTATTAAAAATAAATGACTTGAGATAAAGTGTTTAAATTTGCTTTTAGTTAAAAATAAGCAGAAAAAACTTTTTTAGTGCTTATGGCATTCTGCTTATAGCTAAATGACAATCTATTTTTATTTACCGGATTAAGTAAATGGGAAATGATTACATTATAATGTAGGCAATTACTTATATTTCTTTTGAAAAAAAGGGTAGGAACAAAGGAAAAGATGTATCAGAGACTTACTGCAAGAAATGAACTGTATTTTTATTTTATTTTTAATTTTTACAAAGAAAATGTAAGCAATTACCTACGCTATAATGTATGCTCATCTTCCCTTAAGTAAATTAACAACAACAACAACATTATAAGTTTATATTAAATCCCGTTCAGACGACGCCGTATTACACAGGCTTTTCCCGCCAATTTTTTTGGGCTATTTGGCCTGGTCTTTGTGGTCCGTCGGCGGTAACCCAACCCAAAATATAAGCCGCCTCGATTATTTCATGCCTCCGGATCGCATTATCTTCTCAAACCTTCTGGGATCATCCACACACAAACACACACCTGCAAGAAAAGTATACCTTGATTTCCAGAATCTTCATCTCATCCGCTAAAGGTATAAAATTATTTACATAAAATCTAATCGGAAATTAGGGTTTTGTAATAATTTGGAGGGTTTTGCTAATTTCGGATTGAAATTGGATCTTTTTTATGTTTTAATCATCGTTTTGCTTAATTAAAATTTTGCAGGTGTGGTTTTAGATGTTATTAATTGAAGTTCTTTCACAGTGATTCACAGTGTGCCCACGTTGTATATGATGGCAGCTATGTGTTTAGAGGTCCACGCTACAGTTTTTCCTTATCTACTTATTTATTAGTGTATGCTGTTAATTTGGCTTTAGTTAACATTTTGTTGTAAAGAACTAGACATGGGTAGTTACGATTAGGATGTGGTTCATAAAGCTAGAAACTTTGTGGTCAAATTGATTGCAAAAACTAAAACCAAGAAACAATTCGTTTTATTAAGTTCAAAGTTAATTTTGTCATTAGTTAACTTTTTGATGCCATGAGTTATATATAGTTAGAGTGGCGGTGCTTTTATCACCACAAAACAGCCGTGTAATTGAAGTTCGACTGATAGTGATTAATGAGGTTATTTGAGTTGCTTTTTCTTTGATTCAAAACGCATAAAAATTACAAATGGTTTATTAACTTGAAGACAAGTGCGGTGCTATTGTATGCACTAAACCCTTAATTAAGTTATTATAAAGTTTTTGTTAACTAATATTAAAAGAAAGTGGTAAGCTCGGCCTTCATATGCTCTTTTTCGCTGATGATAGGTCATTTGGTATTAGGAGAAGATAAGACTGAAGATTTGACGAATTGGCATTAGTATACGAACAAAAAGGTAATAATCAAATCAGAAATTATTAAAACTTTGAAAATGTTATATTTTTTATTATCGAGTATCTTTTAGTTTACCTTATGATGCTATTTTCTATTGTTTATACCTTTTTTTGTATGATCATAATTCAGTGAACAAGAAGTCCATTGATGGAGAGATATGAGCTTTGACATCAGGTAAGGTGGCTAACAGTTTTAATGGCCGTTTGGGATTGCTTTATGTTTTGCCCTTTTGTATTGGAAACAGAAGTGGACGATAATGTACAAATAAGCAACCAAAACAATCCTTGGCTGTTTGGACTTTTGAGATTTATTTTACTTATTTATTTTTGTAGGTTTAGGAATGGTTATACTGCTGGGATGTGGAGCGTAAAGGCTTGAGCTGATGTTGATTTGGAAGCTGAAGGAGAGGAACAGGATGACGCCAAAGACGGTTAACTTTTTTTGTCTATCTATTCTTATTGTTTTTTAGAGTACTTATATATTGTCGAATTCGCCGACACAAATAAGTGACTTATAGCTTTTTTCATTTTTTTAATGTTGGGTTTGAAAAATGGTGGCAGCAAAGAAGGGGTGCATTGAAATATGGAAGGTAGTTGAGAAGCTGCTTACAGATAACCAAGTGTGTAAGGTGCAAACATGAGGTGACGTATACGTCAAAGGACAACCGTAATAACGACTTTGAAGATGACTGCCGAGACTCAATCCACCAACGAAACGATGAAACAGAACATGGTTTGCCGCCTTTACACACAGGTAACGACCAAACTTTTTAACGTTTATCCTGAGCTTAGCCAAACAGTGGTGTAGTTAACGAGTGTGAAAGCTAAAGTGCTTTATTACATGGATTACATGTGAAACCTATATCCGTTCGAATGTAGGATAGTTCACTCTTCACAGTTTCCTTGCAAATGACCTTAATGATGACTAATTTTTCATACATGTTCGATTATCTATTTTATATAATTTGCGCATCTTTGTTCTGCAACCTAATATTTGTTCTTCTTTTCAGTGTCTCAATCATTGCAACAGATATGACATGGCCCTGTTCTACATTCTATTCAGAGGGGTATCTCTTCCTCTTATTCGTTATAAATTCAAGATTATTGCAAGCAATGATTTAGACAGCCTGTGTTTCCGCACCCCTTTCAAATTTTCTATTTCTTATTCTTATAATTGCAGCAATGATTCAGACAAATGTCCGGAGGTTGTTTTCACTGTCACATCTATTGTAAATGTTTACGTACATTTCAGTCACTTTATTAATCTCTCTATGTTCCTATAACTGTAGATGGACATGATTGGAGTCAATAACAATGACACACAACGATGTGGTCACTCCCGCTGGTAATTCGGAGCTCAAGAAGGAGTACCGGTTTACACACACACTAAGCATGTTCACGATACCATCTCAAGCACTGAAACACTTGCACAACAAAGGATCGTGGAAAAACGAGTGGCTTCGACCGAAGGTGAAATCCCTTTTAGATTTTTACTCAGTTTCAAATGTTAGTACATGTTACCACATGTTAGCACAGACTTCTCAGAATGTGTTTCTCTTATTCCTTA
>LBNU01006586.1:68263-81532 GCA_014162995.1 Artemisia annua | reverse complement strand
GACTCGATTCAGAAGGTTCAGAACATTTCAGATTCTTCAATAATGACTGATCATTTCAAACTGAATCCAACAGATACGGAACACATATATAACATATAACAAATCACAATCATAAACAGATACGATGATAAGGCTAAGTTCTGACTTCAATTTATTAGCATGTTCAAATCATAAATTCCAGAAATATAACAGAAAATTGCAGAATGTATCAAGACGTAAAAGGAAAAGCATAAACGAAAATGAACCGATCACTAATCACCAACTCACTTCCTCCTTGGACAATCATCGATCTTATGGTCCATCGAACGGCATGCAAAACATACCCCAAAATTTCGGTGGCAAGGTTTTCCTGGGTGCAGCTTCCCACATGTTTTACATGGAGTCGACTCATAATCATGGTACCTCTGATCTCGTACCCCTGAAGCACTAGCGAATCGGATGCAGTCCCCATCACGGTTTCTTTTGTTCTCCCTGTTTCTTTCACGAAGAAGTTCGATATTACGGCCCGCGTTAGCCACCTGAGCTACGTCCGTGAACTCTGTGTTTACAATCCCATCCAGAATCCATTCTTTCAGCCCCCATTTGAAGTGTAAAGCCTGCTCCTCCTGAGTTCCAGCCTTCGTCCCCAGAAATCCTGCTAACCTCAAAAACCGCTTCATAAATTCATTGGTGGTTTCCCTGTCTTCCTAGCGGATAGTATGGTACTCCCGCTCAAACTTTTGTTGTTCAGCCAGTAGAGAGAGATAATATTTTCCGGTGGCCGGAATTTATGGCTTTGCCGGCGGTGGAGGTGGTGGCCGGCGGTCAAGGAAGAGAAGGGAGAGAGAGAAAGTATTTTGGCTGTGTGTTTTTTAGAGTGAGAAAGGGAAGGGAGTTGTGAGGGTATGTTTCTACCTTATAGGTGAAGCCAAAGGGTGGGGTTTTTAGCTTATCTTTTCACAAAACGGCTCGGGACTCACGATTTGACTTAAGCAAACGGACTTCGAAAATTTATAAAACTTGCGCCATCGTCTCTGAAAATAGTTTTTTCCAATAAATTCAAGCATAAATTTCATATTTTTTCATCAAACTTCATAATAAATCAAATAATTTGGCAAGTGAAAACAAAATTCGAGTTTTTCTAGGTTTGCTGAGCCTAGTCTACAAATAATTCTCGTTCCTAATTATCCACGCTCTTCAAATCAAATTTACATGCTTTAAAGTTTTAAAACGTTTCAGGCTCCTAAAATAGAGTTTGGGCTAGATTAGTATTTTACAGGAAAAATACCAGGTGTTAGCACCTTTATAATTAGAAGGTATCTCAAATAAATAATTCACAAGACTATGAGTAAAGGTCCCCAGACCACATATTTATATGTCTCCGTTATGTTTGTTGGAAATTATGTTTGGAATGGAACATATTGTAGAAATATGGCTTGTTTTGACCTGAAGTCAAAGCTGGTGTTACATGTTATTTATGAAGTTGTAACAGCCGTTTAAAAGGTTAATCGGTAATGATTTTGTTTATAAACAAATCATAACAATGACTTAATGAGAATCGAGAAGTTTAATGGAGGTCATTCAAGCATTTGTTACAAATACGTGTTATATATTAGCCTACTTCAATATTCAAACTAGAGAGAACAAAAACCTTGTGCACATGAATTACACACAAAGTTCATTGATAATTTCAGGCATAAAGTCACGTTCGGCAGTTCAACTATTTCGATTGTTATACATTGGTAAATAGACGATGAATCTGTTTTAATAAAAATAGTCAATGTGAAAAAGTGAAAAGGTTAACCAATGTGAAATATTGAAAAAACTTAAATAAGGAAAGAATGTAATTGAAAGTAGTAAAACTGAAAGGTGAACTATTGTGAAGTATACATCTAGCGTCAACTATTGTTATTACACTACTTAAAAGTACTTTAGGAACTATACATACACTACATTAACGTCAACTATACATGCACTACTCTAGGAAACAATTGCTATTACACCACTTAAAAGTTGTTTCTTTGTCAACTAAAATGGAAAGTATTCATTGTTTCTTTGTCAACTATACATACACTGCTTTCGGAAACGATTTCGATTACACTAATGGAAACTATTTATCTCTTTAATGATATGGCGGGAAATTGTATTTATGTCTTGAAGTTAAACTTCAAACTTAAAACTTATATATGGCAAGGGTTTTTTCAATTCTATACTACATATAAAAGTGAAATGGTCAATGTGAAAAAGTCAACATGTGAATGTTTAAAATTTTATATATACTACCTATAATGGAAAAATGGTCAAACTTGAAATGTGGAATTTTCAAGAAATGTTGAATTTTCAAGAATGATCAAATGAGAGAGAAAAGTTAAATGTAATTAATACTCTTATTAAAACACCTCATTACTTAAAATTACAATGATTTATTCACATTGTACAACCAATTAAAAGCATATCTATGAAATTAAATACAACCAATTAAAACACAAACCGGGTTGACCCGGGACGCTTCAAACCCGGCGGGTTGACCCAGTTTAATTTGACCCATTTCCGACTCAACCTAGCAAGTTGACCCGGTTTAAATTGACCTATTTTTCGACCGGAACGGTTCAACCAGTTGAACCACCCGGGTCGATCCGGGTTTCAAAACATTATCCATTATTTAAAAGTACAATGATTTATTCACTTTGTACAACCAATTAAAAATATTTCTATCAAATTAAATACAACCAATTAAAACACAAACTGGGCTGACCCGGGACGCTTCAAACCTGGCGGGTTGACCAAGTTTAATTTGACCCGTTTTTTACCCAACCTCGCAAGTTGACCCGGTTTAAATCGACCTATTTTCGATCGGAACGGTTCAACTGGTTGAACCACCCAGGTCAAACCGGATTTCAAAACATTATGTTTAATTCTCAAATCTTAAACTTTTATTATTTTTCGTTTATAACCTATAAACTTTTTATTTTATCAATAAATTATCTATAGATATAAAATTCCGTTGCTATGCAAGGGTACTCGTCTAGTAATATATAAGAAAAAACATAATACATCACAATTAATGAAGTGTTGAAACTAAAAAAAGGAAATGTTGAAACATATTCTTGAAAAGGAAACTAATAATACAAATTGAAACCGGGTTGACCCGGGACGCTTCATACACGGCGGGTTGACCCGGGACACTTCAAACCCGGCGGGTTGACTCGATTTAATTTGACCTGTTTTTTCGACCTAACCCGTCAGGTTAACCATGTTTAAATTGACCCATTTTTCAACCGAAACGGTTCAACCGGTTGAACCACCCGGGTCGAACCCGGTTTCAAAATATTATGTTTAATCTCCAAATCCTCAAACTTTTATTATTTTTCATTTATAACCCAAAAATTATTTTTTATCACTAAAACTATCTGTTACTATAAAATTCCGTTGCTATGCACGGGTACTCGTCTAGTATACCTTATATTCTTAACACAAAATTATATGCGAGTATTTAGCAATAATGCCCGGTTCCATGTGACTTTGACATCGAGAAACAAGAAGATGATCCGAAAAACTTCTTAATAAGCAATCGCGGACACACCCCTTAGTAAGTTTTTCAAACTGCTTCAAAGCTTATTATACGAAATAAAGGCTGCTTTTTATTGGATGAGATATATTGGAGTTCATGCATTTCCGATTTCTAGATTGTTTTTATGTTGTTGGAGTGTTTCCGCTATCGAATATGGCCACTCATATAACCTAATGCTTGCATATGTCAATTGTACATCTTGACCTCTCGCCTTCATTCTCCTATGACTATGACAGTGAATGCCTCATGTCAATGGTATTGATTACCATGTCGTGATCATCGGATAATGAAGATGTTGCCGTAATATTAGTCACAGTGATACCATTCTGTGCTCCTATGCAACTTTAAACTCCACAAGGCAGTACAAGAGAATGTACTGTAAGATAACAGATAAACATGTTGTGCTCTTTTTAGTCATAATGTTGCCTAGACAGAAACCACGTATTGACTAGATGAGTGTAACTTATATGTGAATGTGATCTAAAACCGGTGTACTGAAGTTAGTTTTTCATAAATTACTTATCCATGTGAGCATCTGCCCTATTTGCAAGTGAAATAAGCGGTTTCAATATGCATATTTTAACAACATGTATTTGTTAGGAATACGTTTTTCTGATTGAAGATTCGGTCACCCCAAGTATTGTTAAGCATCATGTAGCTCGTAGTATTTAATATATTAGTTAAAACTTAGTTTAGTATTAATTAGTTAGTATTCGTGGTGTCGGGTCGGGTCTTTTACCCTCTGTCAGCCCGCTCCACAGCCTAGTAGAGGCATTCATCCATCATGTACTATAAATAGCCCTTCCCACACAAGGGAAGGGTTGGACCTTTCATTTAGTTAATCTCTATTCTTGTGTTTCTCTCTCTAAAAGGCTCCCAATCTCTACTTTCTCTCTCTAACTGGTTACTTCTTTTCTTTCTTAAATTCGAACCATAAAACACAAAGACCACACGAGTTATGATTTAGTGTATCCTACAATTGTATCAAGAGCCTAGGTTTCATCTTAGGGCCTTGGATTCACGGCTTTTGGTTGGTTTTTGTGGTTGTTTTTGGTTAGAGTAGTTTTTCTTGAATAACACCTTGGTTTGATCTTTGTTGTGTAATATGTTGTGTTATGGTTGTACTTTCGTGTTTAGTGGTGTTATAGTTACATAGTTATTCAGTTGGAATAGTCATATCGAGCATTGGTTTGGTGGTGTGAAGGATTTGGTGGTGTTTTCTTCGTAGGGATTAAGTCTACTGAGTTGGTTTCCTCGTAGCGATTAAGTCATATAGGTAGCGTTTAAGTTTTAGAGGTTAAGTGGGATTACTATATTTGGACAACCAGAAAAATCGCTAGATAGCGACTGGTTTGGATTTTTCTGAATAGAGATTTGTACTATCTGTCTTCTTGTGGTTAGCGATTAACTAAACACCAGTGATTAGCTTTCTAGCGATTTGTTGTGTTTAGCGATTAGTTCTGTTCAGCAATTATGTCCAGATTAGCGTTTATCTAAATTCAGCGATTAGTTTTTTAGTGATTGGCTGCATTTAGCGATTACGTCTTCCTACGATTAACTTTGGGTCAGCGATTACTTTGGGTCAGCGATTAACTTTTGGTCAGCGATTAACTTTGGGCTAGCGATTATCTTTGGATAGCGATTAGTTTCTTACTCAGCGATTAACTTTTGGACTTGTGGTAGTTTTTAGCGATTTGCTCATTGTTAGATTACTTTGATTTGTTGACTACTTGTGTTTTGGGAATTGTTGTAACTTAAGTCGTTTCGATTAATTTGAGTGTGATTTGACGTTGTGAGTTAATTCTTACGGCTTGACTAATCACAATCGAATATATTGTTACTTGACTTTTCTCGACTTGATTCTCAGCAAAAATTGTGACTTATTTAAGCTCTCATTCTAAGTCCATTTCGCATACTACGTCTTCCGGTTTTCTCTGTTGACTTTAGTAAAATCCCGGGAAAGAATCTATTTTTCGGTTTAAGTCACGAGTTGTAAAATCCCGTTTAAGGCTACACCATGACAACTACGGCTTCAATTGATGACATCCAAGCTGCTGGGTCCGATACTCGACCTCCTATGCTCGACAGAACTGACTATGAGTCATGGTCCCAAAGAATACGTCTGTATTGTCAGGGCAAAGAAAATGGGGAGAACATTCTGAGATCGATTGACGAAGGTCCATTTCAAATGGGTACTACCAGAGATGTTATCTATACCAGTGAAGATGGAACAGTCACCTTTGAATTGACAGACCTCGTACTTACGATGATCTTAACGAAGCTGAACAGAAACGATATGATGTTGATATTCGAGCTTCCAACATTGTGATACAAGGGTTACCCAAGGATATCTACAAACTCATTAACTTTAACACTGAGGCCAGAGCCGTTTGGGACAATGTCAAAATGATGCTAGCTGGTTCAGAACTTACCAAAGAAGATCGTGAGTCTCAGTTGTATGATGAATTCGAGCACTTCAAGATGAATCTTAGTGAAAACATCACTGACTACTATGTCAAATTCCACAAGCTTGTGAATGACATGAGAATGATCAGAATGACAATGCCCAACATCCAACTCAACTCAAAGTTTATTAACAACATGTCACCAGAATGGGATCGGTTTGTCACAGCTGTGAAGCTAAACAAAGGACCCAGAAACACCAACTATGAACAACTCTATGCTTACCTGCAACAACATGAGAAGCATGCCATGTATGATCGCCAGCTGAGAGAAAAATTCAATCCTTCAAATGACCCTCTGGCTCTCATCTCCAGTGTTCAGGGACTCAATCAATCCTCAATTGATTCAATCAGTCACCCTACTACACATGTAACACATAATCAGTCTGCCCTTGGCCAATCATCCATGCAATCATCAAATGTCAAGAATAAGCAACAAGACTTTGGTAACTATCACATTAAAAAAAGGATTGATAATCTCTCCAACCAAGTCTCACTGTTGGTTCAACATTTCAAGAGTGCACTTCCACAAACCAACAACCAACTCAGAACTTCATCTAACCCACGTAATCTTACTGTCGTGGAAGATGGGCGTGTTGTGGTTCAAGGAAGGCAAAATGTCCAGGGAAATGCTCAGAATAGGATGGGGAATGCCAATCAAGGGAAAGGAAGACAACCCAAGTGTTACAACTGTAGTGGGTTAGGTCATATTCTAAGGAACTGCACTCAACCAAATCTTCCTCAGAACTCGGATTACTCCAAGGATAAGATGCTGCTGATGCAAGCACAAGAGAATGGAGTTTTGCTGGATGATGAGCAACTGTTGTTTCTTGCGGGTGATGAAGTAATGAAAGAATGAAGTCTCTTGTGACGATACATAGTTAATGGGACTTGAAGTCCGTATATATAAATGTTTAAAATTATTGGATATGCATTGATCTTTATGAGAAAGTAAAATTAAATTATTGAAATTTTGGTATATAAGGCATAACTAATGGCACGCAATACTTTCGTAAAGAAATGGAAATCATAAGGAGATATGTTCTCATGTGGTGGATCCAATAATGTATATAATATTTATAAGTCTGGCAATATAATAAGTAATCGATATGCGTCTAAAAGTTAATGAATAAAGCTCATGTGATTTTGAGATTTCATTATAGCATATAAAATGCATGGAGCATGCCAGTGATTTTTTATATGTTAAAGCATATAAGAAAAGTTCTCGAGAAACTACTTGATTGTATTGAATTAATCATGTTTTTGGCAAATACTTTATAATCGCCTAAGTGTATAGTATTGTGCCAAATAAAGAATTTTATTAGCCTATGAAACTTTATAAAGAGATCTGGATGTGACTATGTTTTAAGTTTCATACAATTTGATTTTATGATAGTAAAGACGATTGAATGCATAGAAGTTAAATGTGAAACAAATAGATGGAGTTTGTCTTATCTTATGAATTGAACATCTTAAAGTTGTAATCATTTTGCCTCATGAAAACTAAAGAAAGATGCTACGTATCTTTATACGAATAAATGGCGCTCATGTTAATGAGGTCGCATGATGAAGTAAGACCCCTTGATTTATAAAGATGATGATCACAATATCGATGTAAAGTGTCATACAAAAATGGGGTTATTAGACAAAGATGTTACTAAAGTTTGCGTTTGTGTTGTCCTAAGGTAATAAAGTTTCAAAGTTGTCATCCAGGTTACTCAACGTCACGGGTTTGTTTTATGTGTTACTGAACCTTTTAAAACAGTACACTCAGGTCACTCCCACGGTGGGCAACCTGTTGTTAGCATTTCAATTTTCAAACATTGACATGTTAGGTCCCTGTGGTTTGTGGTGTTTCACGAATTTAGTCCATAATTTTTTATATGATACATTTAACTATTTGCATCGTTAGTCCTCATTGACTATTCTTACGGTTTTATCCTTTTTCGTCCGTTTCGTCTGTTTTTCTCATGTCTTCATAGGTTTTTATAAGTTTTCGTCCGTTTTTATACGTTTTCATCCATTTTCTCAAGTTTTTATCCGTTTTTATCACGTTTTCATATGTTTTTATCCGTGTTCATACACTTTTATTCGTTTTCGTCTATTATTAGACGTTTCATCTTTTTTTCTTATATTTTATCCGTTTTCATCCATTTTTATACATATAATATGTATGAAAACAGATAAAAATCGTGATTTAAAATCGATACATCATTTCGGATTTAAAATCGATACAGAAACAGACAAAAATGTATAAAAGAAGACGAAAACGTATAAAATTTTATTAAAGCAGGTAAAAACATATAAACACGTATGAAAACGGACTACAACGGATAAAAACGTATGAAAATGTATAAAAGCGGATTAAAACGTATGAAAATATATAAAAAATGTCAAATTAACATAAATATAACTTGGATGACAAATATAACAAATCGCAAGAAGTTGGGTAACGTGGATGACAAAAAATGCATGCCACGTAAGATTTTCACCGGTAACTCTAGGTTACCCAAAACACAGTAACAAATTTAACCGGTCACATTAAGTTGAGTAACCTGGACGACAACTTTGAAACTTTATTACCTTAGGACAACATAAACGCAAACTTTAGTAACATCTTTGTACAATAACCCTACAAAAATGTGTATGAAACATTAATTATTCTCGCTAATGGTCATACATGATATAATATATCATTTGAATTAATTGTGTTTGCTATGAATAACTTGTGAAGTCGATGATGTACTTGAATGAGATGTATGACGTAAGTAAATCCTTAAAATGGATATGCGAACAACATGTAGAGAATATATATTCACGTGATTCTATCAAGTCACTTCAATGTGCATTTCACTGACTAAATGAGCTTAAGTGATGTGATCATCATGGGGAGAGAAGATACGCGTTGCAATCTTTTTCCCTTGACCATGGTTTTGTCCCCACAGGGTTTTCAAGCAAGGTTTTTAATGAGGCAACATCTCCGAGCGCGTAAGGAGTTATGTACTCTTTTTCCTTCACTAGAATTTTGTCCCACTGGGTTTTATCTAGTAAGGTTTTGACGAGGCATAATCCTCAAATGGAGTAAAACAAATATTTCGGTATCTTCAAGGTACAAAGGATATGGGTTTATATTTCACTAACCCATCAAATACAAGTTTAGTTGGTTTTGCAGATACATGATATACATCTG
This sequence comes from Artemisia annua, assembly GCA_014162995.1. NCBI lineage: Eukaryota > Viridiplantae > Streptophyta > Magnoliopsida > Asterales > Asteraceae > Artemisia > Artemisia annua. Next base: position 72,330 of record LBNU01006586.1, on the reverse strand, counting down.
GCCCTCACAAAGGTTGATCTCAAAATGGATATGTATTTACAAGTAGAGGAACAACAATTTCATGGAGTTCAATAAAGTGGACTGATTTCGGCGTTTTACAAGCAGTGAGGCTTATTAAACTCGAGTCGTAGTCCCAACGAGGGTTGAACTGATCTCGTCAAATGAGTCGTGAGTTATGTGATGTGAATAGGTTTGAAAGATGATATTTGGTTTTTAATTACACTACGAAACTTTGTTTAAAACTTAATGCAAGCAAAAACGTGTTTAAAGTAACTAAGATAAATGAGAAAGGAAAACATAAACGATAAAAGAAATAAAAGAAAAGAAGAAAGGTTAAACAAAATGAAAGAAAGAAAAATTAAATAAGAAAGTAAAATTGTTTTTCGATTTTAGATTTAGTAAATGAAAAGTAAAATGTAAAGCTTTTAAAAGAAATTAAACTAAGACAATAAGAAATGTACTAAGTTAAAAAAAAAAGATTTTTAGAAATTTCGGCGGAGTTTCGTTTAGGAATGAACCAAACAAAACTCCACTCGATAAAACGATGAAGTGAATAAAAGCCTAGCTCGGCTTGTAGAAGAAGTGAGAAATGAAAAGTAGAGAACGAAACACGACTCAAAAGAAAAACTTAAATCAAACGATACTCGCTAGAACTTGACACTAAACTCGCTAGGTAAAATAAATGATACTCGCTGGATAGAAATAAACCATACTCGCTGGACTCATAGTGATACTCGCTAGATACAACACCCAACTCGCTAAGACTTCAAAAAAATGATACTCGCTAGTTTTCTAGGTCCTTACTCGCTGAAATCACAAATGATACTCGCTAGTTGCGATGCCATACTCGCTAGAAAAAGGATAGCCAAGCTCATACTCGCTATCATTCATAGCATACTCGCTAGAAACATGAAATAACCCATACTCGCTATAAAATGAACCTCATACTCGCAAGGACTCAAATCTCAAAATTAATACTCGCTAAGAAAAATTAAAACTCGCTAAGCCCTAGAAATAAAACGTATTTGGACCTTTTTTACGTGACACAAGATTAAAAACAAATAACAACTTATAAAAACTTTATGAAGAACAAGATTTAAAGACGAATAAGCTTATAAATAAGCTCAAATAAGCCACGACAAACCAAGCCCTAACCCATTTATTGAATTCGATCCAAAATAAGCTCATGCAAAGGTGACAAAAACTTATAAAAGCTTATATGAAAGATTAAGATTAAAACTTGTAAATATTAAACAAGAAAGATTAAAGATTAAGACAATAAGCTTGAAAGAAAAGTTTAAGACATGAAATAATAAAAATGCATTAAAATAAAACTTACACTAATAAAAACTTAAAAACAATAATGAAGACTAAAATAAAATGAATACTAGCTTCATATGGAAGCTAAGGGTGCTATTTAAAGGATCCAAGGAGGTATCCTTTTTACATCAAGCCCCTTCTACTTTGATTGTTTATGAAAACTACAAATAAACTTCTATTACACACTACTAAACCTTTTAAAAATTAAAGTATAGTCCTTGTAACTTGAGGTAGTGTGTTGACGTTTCTTCCAAAGGTCTTCAAAGATGTAAAAGTGATCTCTTGCTCGAATTTGTGAAGCTTATCGTAATAATTAGCTTTGAACTTCGATTAAGCATCTCTTTCGTTTTCTCGAGCCTTTAAGAAATAACTTAGTCATCACGGGCTTTCCTTGAGTAAATTTCATCTTTGGCTCAGCTTTTTAACACTTTTCCAAATCTCGTGCTTGTTTAGGGCTTTTTGGTTGGTTTTTTTGTCGTTTTTGTAATATCCTTTCCTGCACAGTCACAAACACAAACACAAAAACAAAATATCTTTGGCGTTTCACGTTAGTTTTTGGTCTTTTTATCACTTAAACTAAGGTCAAAAGTATGTATAAAATAGCACATACCAAAATCCCCCAGACTAAGGTATTGCGTGTCCTGACGCAATGTAATCACATCACGCCTTAAAGATAAATAATTTCACACCTCTCTTTACTAACTTTGAAAAGTAGCAAAACGTTCAAAAGAGATACGAAATCATTTATTCCCTAAAACGCCCCGAGTTTCCATTTTTTTTTAACTATGTACATCATATATTACACTACTTTAGCTTATGACGGTGTGCTTGACTTTCATTATCTTTCAATAACGATTAAGGGTCATAGAGCAAGAACACGATTCATAGAAAAGTGACCGATTGGATAAAATTCACCGTCCCTGATTTTTCACAAGCCCCCAAACTAAGCATAAAAACGGATCATTGTTTAATTACAAGTTACATGCTAACGCTACTCATGGAAGTTACTCGTGTACCTCCTGCTCCCATTTTCCTATTTTTGTATCTCATTATTTTATTTTTGTGAGAGAAATGAATTTCTTCATAAGCGTCTCGTTTCATAGTTTTTAGTCCGATAAAGATACCAAATTCATACGCTAAGTAGTTATCGATCTTCCCTTAAGAAGGTCTGCAAGAGAAATGTGGTCCACATCAAGGATATTGGATACATACAAAGACTTTGGAATACATAGACATAAGTTGACGTGCATCTCATGCGTCCAATCTAGGATCATCCACATGTAACTTATGCACGACCAACTTTAACACTTGAACTCATAATCCGTAAATCTGCAACATACATCCTTATTCTTTCTTTTTCTTTTTCTTTTCTCATTTTTTTGCTTTTTTTTTTCTTGATACTTTTTTCACTTTTTTTTTCTTTCTTTTTCTTGCCTTAGTAACTTCTCAACTCCGAACCTTCACGGTTTCAATACAAGACCTACCGCCAACTGCCAGGGTTGGAATCTAGGAACCGAGGTCCGATCTCAATCCGAAGTCTTAAAGCACTTTAGCTTATACATAACAACGGGCTTTAGGGTAGCTCCGAAACCACATGCGTACTACGATGTAACTTGTTTATAGCGTAAATTTCTCGTTTCAAACTCTTTTTAGTCCGTTCTTTTTGCAATGGTTTCCTTTTATTCTTAACTTTCTGAGTACCTTGTCAAAAATAAGTCATGAGTTGCTGAGTTTTCTAAATTTTATAAAAATGTCCGGGCTGTCCCAAATGGTTCAATATAAATTTGGTATAACTTGTTTTTAACATAACTTTTTCGTTATAAACCCGTTTTTACCCGTTCTTTCGGCCATGGCTTCATCTTAAAGTGTATTTTCTTTATCTTAGGTCAAAAATTGGTCCAAACCTACTGAGTTTTCTGTATTTTTAAAATATGACCAGAAGCTTATATATAATGTCAAAAATGGTTTTCTCATCCTATAACTAATCTAATTTCATCATCAATCAAATCCAACAATCCCATAAAATACCATACACCTCCTAAAGGTGTCATGGGTTCCTAAATAACATCAAACCATCTCTACACCAAAACCCTATATATATATATATATCTCATAAAATTAATAAAACATAATATTTGAGTGGTACAAATTACATCTACTTGCATGCATATAAAAATTAATTAAAATGTGGTAGAAATATACCAAGAACATGAAAGTTTAGTGAATCACTCACTTGGAAGATTACTAGTTAATTATGAAGAAAACCTTAACTAATCCATAGGTTTATATTTCAAAACCTTGTAATGGATGTTTATAGATACTTGTAAATACTTGTTCTTCAAAAATTTCTTTTTCTTCTTGTCTTTTGAAATGGAACGAGCCAAAGGGAAAGAACAAGAGAGATGGAAAAGTTATTTGATCTAAAATTTGGTATGCATGCAAATGTTGGTGGTGTTTTGAGTTAGTGGAGTTGTGATATAACTTTTGCAAGACATGTGTCTTAGACACATGCCCAAAACCAGCCACCTAGGGGTGGTGGTTGGTTTTGTGTAGATTTTGTCCCACTTATTTTTTACGGGGTACCGTTTAGTGCATAGCTTGAGTAGTTTTGACGTTTTCGGGTACCGAGTTAATTAGAAATAATTTTTAATGGTACCATAGTGATGAAATACTATTGTAAAAATTATGAAAATATAATTTTAGTAGATGATGAGTTTTTCAATAACTTTCACATTATTACTACGAAT
>LBNU01006586.1:53122-67460 GCA_014162995.1 Artemisia annua | reverse complement strand
TATAATTAGCAGCAAACAACTCTGTTCTTTGACTCTCACATAATTCATTAAGCCTTTCACATTCTCTAGTTGCCCTACATGTTTTAGAACAATTTTCAAAATTTTGTACCTCAGAGTCAGAGAAAGCCATAAGAGCATGTTCTGTAGCAATGAAACCAGCTTCTGTAGATTGCTCTTCATCAACATCAGCCATGAAACTCCAATCATAGCTTACACCATCAATTGCCAACATTGCCTTTGGTTCTTCCACTGTTGGCTCTTTCTTTTGCTTATACCAAGTGGATCTGTTATCCTGCTTCCTTGGTCTTCTGCATTCCCTAGCAAAATGTCCCAACTTGTGACAGTTGAAACACTCCACATTCCTCTTATCAAACCCTGCAGTCTCACTTCCATTAATGTGGATTGGCTTGCCAGTCTTCTTGAAAAACTTCCTAGCTCTCATGCTAAGGAGAGCTATTTGCCATTTTATGTCCATCTCTTCTAAGTCATCATCATCAATTTGCTCTATGTCTTCATGAGTCAATATAGAGCCATTCACTTGAGTAGAGATGAATGCATAAAAGGTGGGATCACCTATACCAGCAACCTTCTTTTTAGAACATGCAGTGGTAACAAGAGCATTACCAGTGGAAACAGTTGAACCAGCAGTGGCAAATTCATCATCACTATCAGGTTCACTGTCATCATTGTCAATTGAAGTTGACATCAATGCCAAGCTACTAGAGCTTGAACCTAGCTTTCCTGCCTTCTTTAACCTTTGCTCAAATAGCTTGAAATTATTATATAGGTCATTGAGCTTCATAGTTTCAATTTCAGGTTTGTTTTCCCAAACTGTAACATTAGTGTGAAACTCAGCAGGCAAACGTCTTAGAAACTTCAAGTTGAGGTCTTCCCTTTCCACCTCAATTCCAAACACAGTCAATTGAGTAACCAGTTTCTGTAGTTTGGTGAATATGCTGTCAAGAGATTCATTGCTTGAAGCAGAGAAATTTTCATAGCTTTGCTTCAACAATGTCTTTTGTGTCTTCTTAGTAGCATCATTGCCACCAAAGAACAGATCTCTTCAAAAAGTTCTTTTGCTGTTTTGAACTTTGTGAATGCTATTATTTGCTCTTTTGGAAGAGTCATAAGCAATGAACTTCTGGCCTTCAGATCATTCTTTCTTTGGGTCCTTTCATCTGTTGTAGTAGGCACAGAAACTGTTATGACATCTTTGTCTCCAATCTTCTCAGTCTTTTGTTGAGGCTTGAAGGAATCATCATTTAAGATGATTTCCCACAAAGCATAGTCTGACATAAGAAAGTATTGCTCTATCATGATCCTCCACATCTCAAACTCATTAAGTTTGAGTTTGGGAAGTCTTGGAACAGAAGAGTTTGACTGATTGTTTTCCATCTCCATCTTTGAGTGAGTGAGTTAAGCTTATTCTTGGATCTTCTAAATCAAAGTATCAGAAACCTGGCTCTGATACCACTTGATGGATCTAAACACACACCTTGTGTTAGAGATACTTTGAGTAATGTTATTAAGCACGCGGAATTTACTTAGTAACACTTAGAAGATTGTTTATGTGATGTATTGTGAGTGAGAACAATAGTATGTAACACAAAGCTTCAATATTATTAATGATAATAATACGAGTGATCTTAGCTTTCACTAGGGTTACACCTTGAAGCTCTCTAGAGTAATTCGTACCTTAGACAATGACCTAGGATCTCATTTTATAGAGCAAGGAGTCCTTTACAAGATAAGTATTAAGCTATCTAAATAGAATATACACAAGATCTATTATTTTCTACGTGACACAAGATTAAAAACAAATAACAACTTATAAAAACTTTATGAAGAACAAGATTTAAAGACGAATAAGCTTATAAATAAGCTCAAATAAGCCACGACAAACCAAGCCCTAACCCATTTATTGAATTCGATCCAAAATAAGCTCATGCAAAGGTGACAAAAACTTATAAAAGCTTATATGAAAGATTAAGATTAAAACTTGTAAATATTAAATAAGAAAGATTAAAGATTAAGACAATAAGCTTGAAAGAAAAGTTTAAGACATGAAATAATAAAAATGCATTAATATAAAACTTACACTAATAAAAACTTAAAAACAATAATGAAGACTAAAATAAAATGAAGACTAGCTTCATAAGGAAGCTAAGGGTGCTATTTAAAGGATCCAAGGAGGTATCCTTTTTACATCAAGCCCCTTCTACTTTGATTGTTTATGAAAACTACAAATAAACTTCTTTACACACTACTAAACGTTTTAAAAATTAAACTATAGTCCTTGTAACTTGAGGTAGTGTGTTGACGTTTCTTCCAAAGGTCTTCAAAGATGTAAAAGTGATCTCTTGCTCAAATTTGTGAAACTTATCGTAATAATTAGCTTTGAACTTCGATTAAGCATCTCTTTCATTTTCTCGAGCCTTTAAGAAATAACTTAGTCATCACGGGCTTTCCTTGAGTAAATTTCATCTTTGGCTCAGCTTTTTAACACTTTTGCAAATCTCGTGCTTGTTTAGGGCTTTTTGGTTGGTTTTTATGTCGTTTTTGTAATATCCTTTCCTGCACAGTCACAAACACAAAAACAAAATATCTTTGGTGTTTCACGTTAGTTTTTGGTCTTTTTATCACTTAAACTAAGGTCAAAAGTATGTGTAAAATAGCACATACCATGGACAATCTCAGCAATGTCATCTAACCATGTAGAAATTCTAGCGATCCATGAAGGAAGTCAAGAATGTCTTTGGTTAAGAAGTGTGATACAACGAATACGTAGATCATGTGGTATTTCTTCATAAGGAGGCACCAACAGTTTTGAATGAAGATAATGCAACATGCATTGCTCAACTTAAAGAAGTTCGTTGAAGCGACAATTGGGCGGATCTATTTACCAAGGCACTTTGTACCTCAACATTTAGGAAACTAAGTCACAACATTGGGATGCGTCAACTCAAAAAGCTCAAGTGATATAGTCATCAGAAGGAGATAATACACGCTGCACTCTTTTTCCCTTAGTCATGGTTTTGTCCCACAGGGTTTTGCTGAGGAACTGCACTCAACCAAAATGTCCTTAGAGCTCGGATTACTTCAAGGATAAGATGCTGCTGATGCAAGTACAAGAGAATGGAGTTTTGCTGGATGAGGAGCAACTGTTGTTTCTTGCGGGTGAAGAAGGGAACTCATTTGATGTCGATGTGGATGATCAACCAGTTTAGGATCTAGCTCTCAACGACCCAAACATCTTCCAGGCCGAAGATTGTGATGCTTTCGATTCTGATGTTGATAATGAGACCACTGCACAGACCATCTTCATGGCCAATCTTTCATCTGCAGTCACATCGCCGCAACAATCTGGTTCCCCCAATTCATCCATCATTTCTGAGGTACTCAAATTGTATGACACATACGAAACGTGTGATATTCCCAAGATTCTCAATGAAGTACATCAAACCAGTGTTGTCACGCCAGATGATGTTGATTTGAAAAACAACAATCTTTCCTCAAGTCACCAACATGTGGATCACAACAAAGAATCTGATGTACCTAGTCGAGCATCTTCTGTTGCATGTGTTGATAATGTGATGCACGAAGAAAGGACTCATAACAAAGTAAAACACATAGATGTTATTGATTCAAATTCTGCTGATATGGGTAATAGCAATGTTATCCCATATGAACAATATGTGAATCACAACGCCGAGTCTGTTTTACCAAATTATGAATCCTCTGTTGATAATGACATGAGTGAATTTGATGAATACACTGCTGTTATACCGGATGATACCTTGACCACTAGGATTAATATTCTTAAATATCAGGTGAATATGTATCAACAACGTGCAATATTTGAGTTAACCGAACGGGAGAAGAAAATGGATTGGCAAATGTGTACATATATTACCGAAAGAAACTTAAAGGAAGAAGCTTTAATAATGGAAATAAAATCTTTACAAAATCAAGTTGATCAAACTGTTAAACAAAAACAGGAGATTCAGGAGAGTGTAACCACACTAAAACTAGATTTTCAAAGTAAAGAAACTAAACTCTTAAAAGATTTTTCCAATCTGAAAGCCTTAAAGAACAAGCTTGAAAATAAATTGTACACACAAGGCCAAACCATTCAAACTGCTCAAATGATGCATAAGCACATTAAGTTACGTGATGAACATAGCAATAAGGATGTAGGAGTGCCAAAAACTAATTTTCTTAGGAGCATTAGTGCCTCTCAACCTGCCTTATATGATGCTAATGTGATGCTTATACCTAATCATGCCCCACCCTGATGTGCATAATACAGAGGAGATTAATGAGATTGAATCAGTAAATAGAGAAAGACTTGAGAATAAAATGAAGGATCCCAAGTGCATTAAAAAATGTGTCAATCTCAAGCCCCATAATTACTATGAACAGAATCGATTGACGGTTTTTGTGCCCCAAACTAGGTTAACACCAGAACAGATTTTTTGGCCGTTAGATGTTGAGAAAATGAAAGCTGAAAAGCTTAAGGCCACAACTCCCCTTAATATTGCAACTCCAACGGTGTATCCTCCCAATACAGCAATGCACCTAGTTCAGTTAGCTCTTCCCACTCAATGTAAAACTCTTATTAGCATATACGTTCTCTATCAAATGTTTGTTGATTTTGACAAAACATGTAAAAAGAGAATTACACCAACGGGAGTTACTGAGGGTGAAAGGGGGTTTGAATTAACAAAAGAGTGTTACCTGACTGAAGTCATTCCGTTTCAGACACAAATCAAAGAACATTTTGAAGGCATGCAAATGTCTCTTAAATCTGAGATAAATGAAATGAAAGATGTGTTTAAGAATCTGGAACTTGAGAGAAAACAAACTGTAATTGACCTTCAACATAGTGAAATTGCAAGGAATAATACCCTCATCATGAATTATACTTTAATTTCTAAATGCATTGCTCAAGATGTGTTTTATACTGCTACTGATTCCTCATTAACTGCTTGCCAATTTCATGAAATGTCTGTTGCATTAAACGTTCTTCAGAATCGTGTTGTTGAGCTTGAGGGGGAGAATTTAAGATTGCAAGAAAAAATTCAAAATGATGATCATGATAACATGGTCAGGAATTTTTTGAAATTAGAAGTTTATAATCTCAATTTGCAATTAAAAATTCAAGCTCACACTAACACGATTCAAAAGTTGAGGGCTCAAATTCCCCAATTAAAGTCTAATAAGAGTGATGTGATTGAATCCCAGAAACCTCCGTCTTTAGATTCTCAGAATTTTCAACTTCAAAACATCATCAACCATCTCAAATATGAAAATGATTGTTTTCAAGCTGAAAAATCAAAGGTTAAACAACATTACAAAGAGTTACATGATTCGATTAAGATCACACGTGATAAAACCAATGAAAACATAACGTCTTTGTTAAAAGAAATTGAGAATCTGAAGATTCAGGTGAAAGGGAAAATGCTTGTCACTACATGTGATAGCATTATCTCCAAGGTCTGTAAATCTAAAAGTTATGCATGTGATGCCATAAATATTCCGCTTCCCCTTAGGAATAATGCGTTTGTCCATAGTGAGTACCTTAGGGATCTTAAGAATTGCCTTGACATGCTTTGTGAGACCATTGAAGAGATTAGAATGGTGAGACCTATTGATGATACTATCCTTGATGTTTATTACCTCACCAATAGATCATATGAACTCTTAGATTATGCCATTGGTACATGTCCCAAAGTTGTTAGCATGCGTGATAAGATTAATGAATCATCCTCTAAGGATAAGAACAAGCATGTTGACTTTAATGAGCCATTGACATCATCTGAACTTAACACACCGCTTACCCGAAATCAAATAGCAGTACAACGATCTAATGTTCCTGTCATTAATTCTACAGCAGTAAACATTGACACTAAAGCTAGCGAGTCAAAGCCTCGTTGCAATACAAGGAAGGATAGGACTTCACCGGCTAAGAGTGCTCAAGGGAAGAAAGTATAAGACCACCTTAGGAACAATAAGACTGATCTGAATGTTATGAATCATGTTGATTCTAGTATTAGCTCTAGGCGTACTGTAATTAATTCGAATCCTGATGCTACTTGTAAGATCTGTAATGACTATTTAATTTTTGGCAATCATGATGATAGTGTTAAGACATTTTTGAATGCTTCTAATTACTCCCGATTAATAATGCTTTGAATCATAAACTGGAAAAACTTGTTTGGAAAGCAACAGGAAATAAGTTCTCTACTGTTGGTTATCATTGGAGACCCACTGGAAGAAAGTTCACTTTAGGAAGTCAATGCCCCTTAACTAAACTACCCAATTTTAGGCTTTCAAATGTTAAGGTATGGAAGACAACTGGTAGGACTTTTCCTCTAGTGACACAATGCGATAACCATAAGTCTAGTGAATCCACAAGTAAAGATATGTCTAATGATTCCACTGAACTATCCACTTTTGTCTTAAGTATATTTGCTTGTGCTAACCAATTGGATCCCACTTGTGTTTGGGGATCCACGTTTCAAATGCAGGTCGTACAAATCGTCCTTTGGTATTTGGACTCAGGCTACTCAAAACATATGACTGGGGATCGCTCATGGCTCTGAAATTTCGTGAAAAAGTAGCCTTCAGAAAACACACTTGTTTTGTTAGAGAATTGGGTGTTGTGGATCTTCTGAAAAACAGTCGTGGCACAAACCTCTACACTATATCCATTGAAGATATGACGCGGTCATCTCCTATTTGCTTATTATCCAAGGCATCCAAGAACAAGTCATGGATGTAGCATCGTCGTTTGAATCACTTGAACTTCGGTACCATCAATGAGCTCACTCGTAAAGATCTTTTTCGAGGCATGCCCTGGTTGAAATATGAAAAGATCACCTTTGTTCGGCTTGTCATCTAGGTAAAAGCAAGAAACAAAGACACAAACCCAAATCAATCAACACCATTATGGAAGTTCTTCATACCCTTCACATGGATCTGTGTGGACCAATGAGAGTGCAAAACATCTTTGGGAAGAGATATGTGTTAGTCATTGTTGACGACTACTCTCGGTTTACATGAGTAAAGTTCCTCAGATCTAAGGATGAGACACCAGAGATCATCATTAAGCTCATCAAGCAGCTGCAAGTTGGACTCAATAAAACTGTCAGATTCGTCCGCACAGACAACGGAACTGAGTTTTTTAACCAGCAACTTATTCAATTTTATGAAAACCTTGGAATTAGTCATCAAAGGAGTATACCTCGAACACCTCAGCAGAATGGAGTCGTTGAAAGACGAAACCGTACCCTTGTAGAGGCTGCTCGAACCATGCTTATATTCTCCAAAGCTCCTATATTTCTCTGGGGTGAGGCAATTGCAACTGCTTGCTACACCCAAAACCGATCACTAATACATCCTCTTCACGGCAAAACTCCCTATGAGCTAGTGCACGAAAGGAAACCTGATCTATCATTTCTTCGAGTGTTTGGTGCACTATGCTACCCAACTAACGATAGTGAAGACTTGGGAAAACTGAAGGCAAAAGCTGATATTGGAATTTTTGTTGGTTACGCATCAAATAAGAAGGGTTGTCGAATCTACAACAAAAGAACCCGACAAATCATGGAAACCATTCATGTCACGTTGGATGAGTTGTCTGAGCACACGGCTCCTGAACACTCCAGTTCTGGACCGGCATCTAATCTTTTGACTCTTAGGCCAATTAGTTCAGGACTTATACAGTCTCCCACTAATGCTGCTTCTTATGAGCCACCCACTAGTGAGGACTTGAAGAAGTTATTCGATCCAATGTATGATGAGTATTTTGAACCTCAACAGATAGCCTAGCCAGAACCGCAAGTCATTGGTCCTGATGCTGCTGCTAATGATGCACCTCAACATACAAATGGACCTTCCATCTTCATCTCCCTTAGTCAAAATGCTCTGTCACCCAGTCACACTCAACCCACGCTCAACGATCAATCTTCTTCAGTACCACTAGGAGCTGGATCTGATAATTCTTTTGAAGTGAATCCCTTTGCTCAACCACCTGATGAACCATTTGTCAACATATTTGCTCCTGAACCATCCAATGTTGCAACCTCTTCGGAAGACTCAAACACGGCTACCTCAGTCCTTAATCCTCGACTTCATGAGCATTTCAGAAAATGGACAAACGATCACCCAATTGACAACATCATTGGAAATCTATCTCGGCCTGTATCCACACGTAGACAAGTTGCCACAGATGCCTTGTGGTGATTCTTCAACTCCATATTGTCGAAAGCTGAGCCGAAGGACTTCAAAGAAGCTTTAACTAAAGCATCCTGGTTCACAGCAATGCAAGATGAAATTCATGAATTTGACCGACTTGATGTATGGGAATTAGTGCCTCCTACAGACTGTGCTATGATTATCGATCTGAAGTGGATCTTCAAAGTGAAGCTTGATGAATATGGTGAGGTTTTGAAAAATAAGGCTCGGCTAGTGGCTAAAGGATACAGACAAGAAGAGGGTATAGATTTTGAAGAATCATTTGCACCCGTTACTAGAATTGAGGCCATCAGGATTTTTCTTGCAAATGCAGCCAGTCAGAATATGATTGTTTACTAAATGGATGTAAAGACTGCATTTCTAAATGGTCACTTGAAGGAAGAGGTCTATGTAAGTCAACCTGAAGGGTTCGTAGACCCGGAACGTCCCAATCATGTCTATCGATTGAAGAAGGAACTGTATGGACTCAAGCAAGCACCCAGAGCATGGTATGACACTCTATCGAAATTCTTTCTAGCCAACAAATTCACAAAGGGTGTTGTTGATCCTATACTATTCACCAGAAAGTCGGGCAAGCATCTTCTCCACGTTCAAATCTATGTAGATGACATTATCTTTGCTTCTTCTGATCCTATGGAATGTGATCGTTTTTCACAAGAGATGAGTTCTGAGTTCCAAATGTCCATGATAGGGCAAATGTCAATTTTCTTGGGGTTGCAAATCTCTTAAAATCCCAATGCCATCTTCATCAATCAATCCAAGTATGCTACTGAAATCTTGAAGAAATTTGGATTTGAATCATGTGACTCAGTTGACACTCATAAGGTAGAAAGATCAAAATTAGATGAGGACGTTGTAGGGACTCCAGTTGATCAAACAAAATACCGCAGCATGATTGGATCCTTAATGTACCTCACTGCCAGTATACCAGATCTTCTATTTGCCGTTTGCATGTGTGCTCGTTATCAATCCAGACCTACCAAAAAGTACTTAGAAGCAGTCAAAAGATTCTTCAGGTATCTTCAAGGGACTATTCACATGGGTCTCTGGTATCCTAAAGACACTGTTATGGCTCTCACTGCTTACTCTGATGCTGATCATGCGGGGTGTCAAGATACTCGTCGAAGTACTTTAGGCGGTACTCAATTTCTAGGAGATAAGCTTGTTAGCTGGTCATCAAAGAGGCAATTGAGTACGTCGATCTCCTCCACAGAGGCTGAATACATTGTCATGTCATCTTGTTGCGCTTAAATCCTATGGATGAGATCTCCATTGTCTGACTATGGCTTTGATTACAACAAAATTCCGATGTACTGTGACAACAAAAGTGCAATTGCTCTTTGCTGCAACAACGTCCAGCACTCCAGATCAAAGCACATTGATATTCGAGATCATTTCATCTGGGAACAAGTGGAAAAGGGGATTGCGGAACTTTACTTTGTGAGGACAGAGTTTCAGCTGGCCGACATCTTCACTAAGGCACTACCCAAAGAACGGTTTCAATTCATTCTCCCGCGTCTTGGAATGAAGAGTATCACCCCTGAGTCACTCAAAAGTCTTCAGGAATAAAGTGACGAGTAATGGATTCGCTTCANCAATTGCTCTTTGCTGCAACAACGTCCAGCACTCCAGATCAAAGCACATTGATATTCGAGATCATTTCATCTGGGAACAAGTGGAAAAGGGGATTGCGGAACTTTACTTTGTGAGGACAGAGTTTCAGCTGGCCGACATCTTCACTAAGGCACTACCCAAAGAACGGTTTCAATTCATTCTCCCGCGTCTTGGAATGAAGAGTATCACCCCTGAGTCACTCAAAAGTCTTCAGGAATAAAGTGACGAGTAATGGATTCGCTTCACATATCCTTGTACATATTCTTTAAAACCAAAAAGAAAATACAAAAGTATAAAACCTAGATAAACCATAAAAATCTGAAAAACACAACAATACCAAAAATAGTTTCACCATAGGCATGTCTTCGGTTTATCGATAACATTAAAGATTCGAGAAATGTCATTCTATAATGGCATGGAATATTAAATTTTGCTCGAGCGAAAGATATATTAACTGGTTAAAACATGTCTTTTCGGCTTGCTATTACTTCAGATATCAACCCGCTCTTATCTATGGGGAAAACATTTCGCCAAAAAGACGGTTGTTCCTCTCACCGGGTGATGTTCACTCGGGCATAGATTACTTTATATCCATGTTTCTTTGAAATGTTGTACGTTTCAGTGCATCATTTCTTGAAAAAGAAGAGAAGTCTTCTTTCATCCCAAAACCTCTCTCTTTTATGATTCTTCAAGAGAGTTTTTGTGGTTTACAAGGTGGCTATTGGACTTAAATTTTCACAAATACCTTGCCGCTCAACTTAATGACTACAGCTCTTTAAACAGAAAACGGGTCATTAATTGAGGGGGAGCGTATTTGCTCAACATTTCTGCACCTTTCTAAACTTTGTGCACCAGCAGCAGTGAAAAAGTGTCTCAAAAATCAGTACATGTTAAAATCTTACCACATTTTCTCCTATATTTCTAAACTCATTTAAATCAATTGTGTAACACCCCCAAAAATGGGTCGCTGGGGTGCTACTACAATGGTACTATAACACAGGGTAAAGAGAACGGATTTTCTGTATCCGTTTAAATGAAATTTCATAATTGAAAGTATTTTGTTTTACATCTTTCAAATTAAATGCGGAAATGAGGCCCATAAAAGAAAATAAGAGGTCCCAATAAATATCAGAGTAGTGTATGACCATGCCATGCCATTTACCAAGTGCCTCCAAAGATAGATTATCGCCTTAAGAACCTGAAAATACATGCTAAAGGTCAGCATAAAGCTGGTGAGTTCATAGGTTTAAGTAAACTACATGTTTTGTATGGACCACAAGATTTCAACGACCAATGTATTCCATGTATAGAAAGAGTTACTGTTGCATTAAGCTCATGACACCGAAGCCTTAAGATTTCTGGTTTGAGCATCCGTTTGACGTACCAGTCAAGTGGGGAAACCACCCGGACACCCAAAGTTTCTGGTAGATGTCCACCTAGGACACTCAAGGTTCCTCAAATGATTATGCGTCCGTTTGACGTACCAGTCAAGTGGGGAAATCACCCGGACGAGGAGTTCAATCCCAATAGATCTATTCACAACATTCGCGCTTAACGGTTCATAACATAGACAATCTGTAGTAGTGTAGTGTACTTGTGTCCATAAGAAAATAATCAAGTGTGTAACAGGTACTACATCATGTATTTGAGTAACAAATCAAGTATGTCAGTCAATAGTAATGTTTGAGAAAACGAATCACGTTTCAAGTAAAACAAGTATTGAGTTTAAGTAAAAACGAGCATGTATTCTCCCCAAAACAGTTATAAAACAGTAAAAGTAGGGGCCATGAACTCACCTGAAACAATCGATATGATAACAAAAGGGAAGCGCACGAAAATCGAGGTACGGACGCTCTAACCGCAACCTAAATGATTCATATGTCTTAGGTTTGAAAACAAGGTCGTGCATGCAAGTTCATACACTATGTTATCACTTGTACATGTTTGTCGTAATATTTATCGTCAAAAATGTAGTTGCGTCAATGTGTTCTTTTATTAAGAAAATCACCCTTATTAGAAAACGTAACTTGTTAATCTCATGATTAAACTATGGCCGTATTGTTAATAAGTATTTTGAAAACCTCTAACGCGCCTAACAAGTATACATAATGTTCTACCATTTTTGTTTACGTCATTTTAGCCAAAATACACCCTAAAGTGTCCAAAATCCACTTTAATTATGTTTCATCAGCTTTTCTAATAGCCAAATAATAAGCTGTCAAATGTATATGTCGCCGTAATTCCTTTTAGGCTATAACTTTCTCGTCGTAGCTCCGTTTCTTAAGTTCTATATATCCCCGGATTCATATTTAAGTGTACTAACTGATTTTTAGTGTCTCGGAACACCTAATTAGCTTTTAATGTCCGTTTTTACTCTTTGAAAAACCCTTAACAGCTTACTATTTTCAGAAAAACAACTTTTGACATTTAATCTTAAATATGGCGTAGTTTCTTCGTTATTTATCCGCTTTAACCCATTCAAGCGGCCATGTTCTTGTAATAGAGTCTATTTTCTATATTTTTACTCAATTCTTACATCCAAGCTACTGAGTTTTCTGTGTAAATCGAAATGGGACAGCCTTGTACAAAAGTGTTTCGAAATGTATTTTCTACTTTCTAAATCATACCAAATCACTTTCAGTCACTACAAAAACCATTCTAGCTTTACCACAAACTTGTAAAGGGTGTCATGGAACTTAAGTATTCATAAAAATGAAGGTTATTAAAATCATAGCTAGTTGTCACTAATATATTTAAGAAATCACAAACATGTACTAAAGTGATAACAATACATATGCAACCATGCAAATATCATTCTAGGAAATGAAATACTCATAAGTAATGTAAGGTTATGAATATTAGCTTGGTGGCTTACTTGAAGTGAAGAGTAGGATGGAAAGATGAGAAACACTAGCTTAAACTCAAACCAACTTTTCTAAACCTTAAGGAACACAAGGGCCCTAGTATACTTGAACTTATGAAATCAAACTCCTTGCTTTCTCCCTTTTTCCTTATGGTTCGTATAGTATGTATAGTAGTGAGAGTGTTGTATTTTATTTTATCTTTTTGTAAGTAACCAAATGTGTTATGCATGTATATATATATAGAAATGTTTTCAAAGAGTCAAAGATATTTCTTGGTCTTGGTCTTGTGGTCTAGCCGAAATTTAGGGAAAAGGGGAAACAAGAATTGTGGTCAAGCCTCCAAAAATTAATTACATGTCTCCTAGCTTGAATACTTAGAAACTTGGTCAAAGATTTTAGTTTGAGTATGGTTACTAAAACACATGGGGGAGGGCGGCCATATGTAGAAAAAATGGAAGTAGTAAGTTAAATTTTATATAAGATGTGTAAAATGAATGTATTGGGTACTAAAAATATGTATTGGGTATTGGTTTGGTGGTTAACGGTAAATACGTATATTTAAGTGGGTTTAATAGAATAGTTATAAAAGTGTAAGAAAATATATATATATATTTTTTTGCTCTTTCGTAGTAATTTAGGGAATGTGAGAATGTATTAAAAATAATCGTTGGGAATGTCGGGTATATTGTTCATTTAAATCGCAGAAAGCGTTTATTAACTTAATAAACATAAGTAAATAAAGGAATTGTTTTGGAGATAAAAATTTTAGAACCGGAGAATGAGCAAGGTATTGTGATGTTGTTAAATATATCCTAAAGTCGTAGTGCTCATGGAAGGTATTATAAATTTCACGTTTGTTTAACTAAAAAGTTATACGTAAAAAGCGTTCTTGTAAATTTCAAAGTAATAACTTAGAGTTTGGAAATAAGTTTTGACGTGGAAAATTACGGGTTGTTATAAATTGGGATCACAAAATCTCAAATGATTTGAAATTCTTTGATCGGGGGAGAGAATGTGATTTAAATATGAAATCTGATATAAAATGTGATGTTTTTGGACTAAAACGTACGCTCTCCCGTATGTGCTAATTTTTTTTTAATTTTTAAAATTTAAATTGAATCAATGCACATATTGAGGGGGAGAAAAATAGTTTGTGGTGAATAAAAGTTTTGGCTTCTCACTTGATCGTGGCTCAGATTTGACTCTTGAATTGATGACACACAAACGTTAGAATTCGAAAGGATTTATCCAAGTAGAAAGTACCGTTTCGAGAAGCTCTTCTTAGATGTATACTTTGACGGGTCTAACTTCCTTTTTAAGGAATGTTAAAAACATCAAGTTAGTTATTAGGGCTAGTTATCACCTAAAAGCTGACAATGGATCCCTTTAACTAAGCAACGTAAACGTGTCCCTAGGGTATATGTCTATTAAGAGTGGATCAATTCAAAAGTGCAACTCACCCCGACATGTGCAAATTTCTATCTAAAAACTATGCGCACATGTTAAGGGGGTGCATTCGAAAATCCTAAAACCCTCAAAGTGGTAGCAAAAATGTGTTTCTTAAATCATAAACACTTTGAGAGAATTTTCAATGATTTGGT
>LBNU01006586.1:22879-52919 GCA_014162995.1 Artemisia annua | reverse complement strand
TACTTTGACGGGTCTAACTTCCTTTTTAAGGAATGTTAAAAACATCAAGTTAGTTATTAGGGCTAGTTATCACCTAAAAGCTGACAATGGATCCCTTTAACTAAGCAACGTAAACGTGTCCCTAGGGTATATGTCTATTAAGAGTGGATCAATTCAAAAGTGCAACTCACCCCGACATGTGCAAATTTCTATCTAAAAACTATGCGCACATGTTAAGGGGGTGCATTCGAAAATCCTAAAACCCTCAAAGTGGTAGCAAAAATGTGTTTCTTAAATCATAAACACTTTGAGAGAATTTTCAATGATTTGGTCAAACGGCAACATAGGATAGTCATGAAGTTATAAGGTGGCTAAGGTTAGAAAAACCGTCCTATGATCCGCCAGAACCGGAGGGATCTACCCAAGGGCAATACCGAATAGATAGTATTAGAAAGTCCTTAGGTATGATAATGGAAAAAAGGAGATAAATGAGAAAGGAGAAAGAAGTGGTTGAAGAATTAGAAAGAAATGAAATGAGAAAGGGTGAAAAGAATATCCCTCCCATTATTCAACCTTAGGGCAGAAACCGAGTTCAATTCATATGCTACTGATTGTTATTAAGGTAACTTCGGTATTGAAGACAAGACGTCATGGACCCAGTGACGCACTGCACTAAACCTCTTAACCACTCAAGTTCTCTCAAAAGAGCTTGTTTCATTCTCACGGGGAACCGTGCATAATATATCGACCATTCATTACGAGCTATGTTGATATTGAAACAGGAGACACCGCTCCAGTCTCCGACGACCAAATAATGCACTTATCGAGTCTAGAGCCACGAGATGCATCTAAAGATCTCATAGGAACACTTGATACTTCTACATTGGTTGTTCAACATTAAGGACGCCTGCCGTAATATTTTGAGTCCTAGGCAGATTTTAGCAATCTACCAAGAACACTTATGAGGGAATATACGTATGTAATTCCCAATGATTGAGGGGAAATTCCTGCCAGGGTCAACATCAAACAGCCCTGACAGCAGGTCACTTCGGTAATCTCTCGTGGATTTCGCTTAGTGTTCGCGGTGGTGTTCCAAAAGGTCTACAGTCATGGGGTGATCTCTAGCGACTCACCTAATCGTTGGTGTACTTCGATATGTCAGTGAAAGCTCTTTTGAGGGTATCCGATTAGGAACGGTCTTGGTAAGGATTAGAGAAAGTCTTCACACTATGTTGTTGACGATCTCGAAGTCCGAACTTGTAAGTGCTGGTATGTTTATTACTAACAAATTTTCATGCAGCTCAACATACCAACGTTATCACTTTCACCACCATCACTCTAGTTCCACATGCTCATACCAACAACTAAAAGGAGCATTCAGACCTACACAACCATGGAGATTCACTCAACAAAGTGGTTATGAGCATGTTGGAAAGGCGTACTCCCACCAGCGACAAAGAAGTTGGCGGTTGTTGATGATTGCAGAAAAGATGCCGAATTATCACCTCATGCTCACACTTCAACATCAAATTCAAAGAAATCATGATCATGGAATGGGCTTCAACTATGCTTCCACAACTCTAATGCAGAAGATCATGATCCAGAAAAGTGTGAGCATGACAACCCAAACAAAGTCACAACATCACATAGAGACATGACTACTCAAAGATGACTTGATTGTACTAATTTGGATGATGAACTCGAAGATATGCCAAAGATCATCCTACTCATCAAACAAGTCATCTCGAGTCCACTTCTGTGAGCACAAAGTTCTTTACACTGAAGAATCAACAACTGCGAGCTACAAAGATATCTACAAAGATCTTAATGCTGGAATTCAAGATTTAATTTCCGGGGTGACCTCCCTTAGGGGGAGATTGTTAGGAATACGTTTTTCTGATTGAAGATTCGGTCACCCCA
Organism: Artemisia annua; assembly: GCA_014162995.1. Classification (NCBI taxonomy): domain Eukaryota; kingdom Viridiplantae; phylum Streptophyta; class Magnoliopsida; order Asterales; family Asteraceae; genus Artemisia; species Artemisia annua. The sequence continues at coordinate 51,020 of LBNU01006586.1, read as the reverse complement.
AGTATTGTTAAGCATCATGTAGCTCGTAGTATTTAATATATTAGTTAAAACTTTGTTTAGTATTAGTTAGTATTCGTGGTGTCGGGTCGAGTATTTTACCCTCTGTCAGCCCGCTCCACAGCCTAGTAGAGGCATTCATCCCTCATGTACTATAAATATCCCTTCCCACACAAAGGAAGGGTTGGACCTTTCATTTAGTTAATCTCTAGTTCCTATGTTTCTCTCTCTAAAAGGCTCCCAATCTCTACTTTCTCTCTCTAACTTCTTACTTCTTTTCTTTCTTAAATTCGAACCATAAAACACAAAGACCACACGAGTTATGATTTAGTGTATCCTACAGTATTTCATGTAACAATGAACATATAAGCATAAGAAGTTTTAATAAGCAATGTCAAACACTTCATATGGATTACATTGCTCCTTTATCTGAATCTGTTGTTCTTTTCTTTTCTGTTCCCTCCTGTGGCATCTTAGATATGCTCAAAATTATGGTTTCGGCATAAAGCAAATGGTGTTGTTAGTACTTTTAAAGTTGTAACACAATAATTTTGGTCTTTAGTTTTAAGGGTTACAGAGTTAAAGTGTGTGCAGCCTTGTGAACAACGGTTTTTAGATGTGCCATACGACAATTTTTAGTTTGCCTGTAGCTATCATTTATCCCAAATTATAAGCCTTTAAAACGAGTTTGTTATTTAATACTTGATACGGACATTAGAAATTTTAAGCTAACACAATATGTAACTTGTTTGTTAAAATGCTGAACATTTTCAAACCACTTTCATTCTTAAGACACCGCACGAAACACCGTTTGATAATGGAAGGCTAGGAGGCTAGCTGGTTCTCCATGGTACTCATGTGTACAATTCGACTAAGGGTTTGTAGATGAAGCCGGTAAGCTGGTATTGGAAAAGTTGGCATATGCGATAATGCATCACAATGTTGCACTTGTTTCCATTGTAAGAACATATGATAAGTGTGTTTTGAGTTTGGCTGTCAAAGTGGGGATATGAAGAGCTTAAAAAAGTTTATTTGGGCCTACTTTTGAATATTCTAAGTCAAAGCTGGTAAATTTGATCTCTTTTGATAAATGATTATAGATTTGTGCTGCTTTGTTTAAGGTGTCTTTAGCCGTGTATGTTGCTTCTGTCTGTATCAGAAATATTGAGTCACGTGCGTTGCATCTCATGCATTTTAGTGCTGTGCTCGTTGCCATATATATTGCACTTAATGAATGGCTAACACAAATTATATAATCGTATTAAACAAACAAGGCATGAATGCACTTGATAGAAACGACGCTATGGCTATAAATTTCAACTGTAAATATTTAAAAAGGCTCAAAATTAAACAACCAAAAAACTTCATGAGGATCATATAAGATTTAATTCATCCAGTAGTTCGTCCATCAATAGCACCAACCTAACCACTGATCGGCAATGGATCTATTGATGATGCAATTTGAGCTCTTGACTAATCTTAGTTTATTTTAATTTCTAATTTTTTAGGTCCATGTAGATGCATATATTGCTATGTTTTAACTAATTTTGTTTTTTTTAGCTATTGAACTTTATGTAATACCAATTAAGGTTATCGCGACTAAGGTTGGGTTGTTTGTGGGAGGCATCCTTTGCTTAATCGACTTCTTTCTGCGTCTATGAATTTCATATCGTGATCACCCAAATTTGAATCCGTACATTCTAAGATTTCGAATCTATTATGCTTAGGGTGTGTTTGCTATACGTTTATGGGAATCAAACAATGACTTTCATAGTCATATCAATTGTTTGGTGAAATATCTAGCTATCAAACAATGATAGCACACCCATAGAAGCATACCAAGGGGGTGAGGTGACTTTTTGAACTTCATTCCAATGGGCCCCACTTTTTTATATCTCCATCACACATTTTTTCCATACATGAGCATTTAAGTGAACCCTCCTAATGTGATTCCGATAACTAGAATTTTATACCAAACAACAATAATGAAATTAATATTCCCAATCCCATACACCCCTCTAATCAAAACCATACCTTTAGTGATTCCGGATAGTGTACCAAACACACCCTAAGTTTCTTGTTTGGTTTTGATTTTTCTTGATAGGACCAGTATGAATGTAAAAACTTCATGGAATATTAGGTTTAGTGTTCTGATATGCTACTTGTATGACAACTGCACTGTTTGACTTCAAGAGTCAAACTAAGTAATATCAGGTATAGTATATGGAAATAATGTTATTTCGCTACAATTACTAAGTAATAGTTAGTCTATTAATGTACTAGAATGGTGAAATTATTGACACAAACTATTAAGAGGTATAAGTTGGTTAAAATGATCTCAACATATTGCTGTCGGTTAAACTTGTTGCTCACTCTTTGACTTAACTATGTTGAATATCAAGTTTAATGGATAAACTTCCATGCATCGTAGTGTTGTACCTTTTTCCGTGGATCTTGTACAATTGATGGATAAATTGTCTTTTCTACAAGTTATACAAGTGTAAAACTGCATGGTTGAACAAAAGACTCTTAAAAGCATATAAGCCCATTGAATCTATCTTTTATTCTAAAAAAAAATATAGAATTCTTTTAGTGACATAAATGATAATAAGAAACTATCAACTTTAAAGTGATTAGCCACTAACTTTGAGACATGTATAGAACAGATATACAATAGAACTCAGTAAAAGGCTAAGGTTACGTTTGGTTTGTTAATGGAATTTGATACGGATTCGGATTTGAATTATGATTTGGATTAGTTTTACCGAAGTTTTAGAGTTTTTATTAAGATGAGAAAGTGAAAATATAGAAAGATGAGTGCGAAAAAAATTGTCTTTTTCAGTTAAAAAATAAATGAGAAAAAGAAAGAAAGGTTTAATCAAACTTTGTCTTGTTGAGTTGAAAATAGATAAAAGAGAAATGAAAATAGTTGGTTTATTTACAATTACTGGTATTTAAAAGTTTTAGTATACTTTCATTTCCGTCCTTTTTTTAAGAAAACGTTTTAGGCAATCTTTCCCCTCGAATTTTAATCCTTTTCGCACCTTAAAAAAAGCAAGAGGGCACAAGTTGTTCACAGTTTCCTTTTCTTTCCCTTCAACTCTCCTCAAAACTGAACTCGAGAACGTCACGTTAGAAAAAAGTAAGAGATATAAAATATATAACTGGTACGTAGTATAATATTGTTTATGTAAAAATGTTTAGAAAACAAAATAGTAATGTGTTTGAAAATTATCGATATAAGAAAAAGGTTGAAAGTATCTCACATCAATTACATATACATGATGTATCAAAACCTACCATCTCATCATGGATTTGAAGATGCCCAAATATTTGGTTTTTTTGAATCCAAGCATTGTTTTATAAATCTAATCCAATCATTACTGCTAAACATTTGTAGCTTGTATCAAAGGGACCCTCATCTCGTTTCTTAAGAAAAGCGTGATCAAGGGTTGTTCACAAATCGGGTAATACCCACGGGAATCGAAAATCGAAACCGAACTTAATTGAATAAAATTGAACCGCATTTGTAATTTAACTGAACAGAATTTAATATTCTGTTTTTGGTTTCGATATTTTGTAAAAATGAAAACGAAACCGAAGTCACAAAATATATATATTTTGTGTGTGTGTATATATATATATATATATATATATATATATATATATATATATATATATATATATATATATATATATATAAACCATTAAAACTCTTTATTGTTATAAGTATAACTATACTGTATAAAAGAAAAACCAATATTATTGAAAGCGAAAAATTAAGAAAACGATATATGAAAACCATAAACTTTTATCATTATTTTCATTTATAACCATAACCAATATTATGTTCATTCAGTTTAAATTGTGTTTAATCCTCAAATTTTTAAACTTATATTATTTCGTTATAACCCATAAACTTTATAATGTAATTCGGGTCAACTTGAAAGCCGAACCGAATTCAAATTCGTTTTTTATCCAATTCAATTTTAATTCAGTTCAGTTCAGTTTTCAATTTTATCCAAAATAGATTAACCTTCTCAATGAAGTGATTTAACATATAATCAATAAATGAAAAAATTGACGACAGTGAAAATAATAAAACATAAAGTAAAAAGTAAAAAATAAAAAACTAAACTCTTTATAATAAAGAGTAAATTGCATTGATCGTCTTTAAAGTTTGGCCAAATTGCATGTTTCGTCCCAAACGTTAGTGCAAGGTTCGTCCCCGTGGGGAAACCTTTGGTGCAAGTATCGTCCTTGTGGGAAAACTTTTAAGGAAACCTTTGGTGCAAGTATTGTTGGTGATTTTAGTGTCATCGACGGCCATTTAGGTAATGACGATTTACTAGAGGCTAATGAGATTTNTATTATTTCGTTATAACCCATAAACTTTATAATGTAATTCGGGTCAACTTGAAAGCCGAACCGAATTCAAATTCGTTTTTTATCCAATTCAATTTTAATTCAGTTCAGTTCAGTTTTCAATTTTATCCAAAATAGATTAACCTTCTCAATGAAGTGATTTAACATATAATCAATAAATGAAAAAATTGACGACAGTGAAAATAATAAAACATAAAGTAAAAAGTAAAAAATAAAAAACTAAACTCTTTATAATAAAGAGTAAATTGCATTGATCGTCTTTAAAGTTTGGCCAAATTGCATGTTTCGTCCCAAACGTTAGTGCAAGGTTCGTCCCCGTGGGGAAACCTTTGGTGCAAGTATCGTCCTTGTGGGAAAACTTTTAAGGAAACCTTTGGTGCAAGTATTGTTGGTGATTTTAGTGTCATCGACGGCCATTTAGGTAATGACGATTTACTAGAGGCTAATGAGATTTCATATTCGGTTCGGATACGAGTTAGGGAAGTGTGGAGTGCACACTCGTTGAGAAAATATGTTTTCGACCATGACTAAAATGCAGGGGTCAAGGGGGTTGCGCCCCCTTGCAGGGTCAAGGGGCAGCGCCCCTTGCGGGGTCAAGGGGTAGAGCCCCTTGCTGGGGTCGCGCTTTGTATTCTGGAACCGCATAACCGTCATCAACTTCTGTTTTATAAAAACAGATCCATTAGTCTCATTTGGACATACGAAAATTCATACAATTTCTCTCTGGTTCCTACTTTGTATTCTGGTGCCTAGATACAAGGTGCTTCTCTTCTAGAATTATCCCGATAGAGATTTCGTGCAACCCAGGCATATATAGAGTCGAAATACTTTATACGAAAAGTGAACTCAACATGATTCTAGTAAGATATCCAGGATCATCACACACCCTGCACTATTTCTAACAAACGTATAAAGTATTTTCTTGTGATCATGGCTGGAAATACGGCGAAGGATATGGCAAGGAACTTTGGGAAACTGGACAAGTTTGAGGGGCGTGACTTTAGACGATGGCAGAAGAAGATACATTTCTGGTTGACGACTTTGAAGGTGGTTTATGTGTTGACTACACCGATGCTAGAAGTGTTTGAAGATGACACAGTGGAAACAATTAGGAGACAGGCAAAGTGGGAGAACGATGACTACATATGCAGGGGACACATATTGAATGGTATGTCTGACTCTCTCTTTGATGTATATCAGAATGTTGAATCGGCTAAGGAGTTGTGGGATTCTCTTGAATCCAAGTACATGGCAGAGGATCCTTCAAGTAAGAAGTTCCTTGTAAGTAATTTTAATAATTACAAAATGGTCGATTCTAGACCGGTCATGGAACAGTATAATGAACTCCTTAGGATCCTTGGACAATACACACAACATGGCTTGAAAATGGATGAATCCATTTCTGTTTCAAGTATAATTGATAAGTTGCCTCCTTCTTGGAAGGATTTTAAACATACTTTGAAACATGGTAAAGATGATTTTTCTTTGGTCCAACTTGGTAGTCACTTGCGTATAGAGGATTCTCTAAGGGCGCAAGATGACAAGGGAAAGGGTAAAGAAGTTGTTGGACCCTCTGCTAACATGACAGAAGAGGGTAAGAACAAACACAAGAAACAAAACAAAGGTAAGAAACGTGGTTCTAATGAGAACAATGGTTCTGGTTCCAACAAGAAACCAAAGTTGGAATGTTGGAATTGTGGTAAGACTGGCCACTTCAAGAGGGATTGTCGAAGTGGTAACAAGAAAAACGCAAACGCTGGTGGTTCGGGAAAAAGGTCTACGGACCAATCCCAAGACCAAGGTCAGAATTTAGTGCCTATTTGGAACAGTTTTATGAAATATTCTGTTTCACTAATTTCTGAAGCATTTTATGTGCAGGTTGAGTGCCACAACTCATGTTTGTAAAGATTGTTGTTGGTTTAAGACATACAAACCGGTGGAAGACGGATCTGTACTTTACATGGGAGATGATCATTACGCTCCTGTTCATGGAAAAGTAAACATGGCATTAGAATTTAATTCTGGAGAAACTATTACTTTGTTTAATGTGTTGTATGTACCTAAACTTCGTAAGAATTTAGTTTCTGGTCCTGTATTGAATAACTGTGGATACAAACAAGTGTATGAATCCGATAAGTATATCTTATCGAAGTCTGGTGTATTTGTAGGATTTGGTTATTATAACAATGGAATGTTTATGTTGAATTTGAATAAAGTTCCTGATAATTCTAGTTCTGTTTATATGTCTTCTTCTAATGTTGTTAATACCTCATTATGGCATGCTCATTTAAGACATGTGCACTATAAAAGAATGCTTGAAATATCTAAAGATTATTTAATTCCTGCTGTTGATGAAAATGTGGAAAAATGTACTACTTGTATGTTGACAAAAATCACTAGACAACCATTTAAAAGTATAACAAGGAAATCTGTCATACTAGAATTGATACATAGTGATTTATGTGATTTTCATGCAACACCATCTTTAGGCAATAAGAAGTATGTTATAACTTTTATAGATGATGCCTCTAGGTTTTGCTATGTTTACTTGCTACATGCAAAAGATGAAGCCCTTGATAAATTTAGAATTTATAAAACAGAAGTTGAATTGCAACAAAATGACTTAATTAAAACCTTACGCACAGATAGAGGTGGTGAATATTATGATCCTGTATTTTTCCAATCTGTAGGAATCATTCATGAAACTACTGCTCCTTACACACCACAACAAAATGGTGTGGCTGAAAGGAAAAATAGAGCTCTTAAGGAAATGGTTAATTCCATGTTATCTTACTCGGGTTTGAGTGAGGGGTTCTGGGGAGAAGCCATGTTAACGGCTTGCTATTTATTAAATAGGGTTCCTAATAAAAGGAACAAGACTACTCCGTATGAACTTTGGTATAAGAAACGACCCAACTTGGCATTTTTACGAGTTTGGGGTTGTAGGGCTGTTGTTAGGCTTCCGGACCCAAAAAGGAAAACTTTGGGTGAAAAGGGTATTGACTGCATCTTTGTTGGATATGCTGAGCATTCCAAGGCATATAGGTTTTATGTAATAGAACCTAATGATTCTGTGTCTATTAACTCAATTATAGAATCGAGAGATGCAATATTTGATGAGAATCGTTTCTCTTCAATACCTAGACCAAAGGACATTATACCAAATTCGGATGAATTTCAAAAGGATGATCATTCAGATGATGCACCAAGTGAGATTCCAGAACCTCGTAAAGGTAAAAGAGTAAGGAAAGCTAAATCATATGGTTCTGATTTTCAGCTATATCTAGTTGAAGGATCAAGAGATCAAGTTGGATCTCAGTACTCTTACTGTTATAGTATAGAAGAGGATCCTAGAACCTATAATGAAGCTATGCAATCTCGAGATGTTGCTTTCTGGAAAGAAGCAATTGATGATGAGATTGGCTCTATTATGGAAAATAATACATGGGTCTTGTCTGATTTACCTCCAGGTTGCAAACCTTTAGGTTGCAAATGGATCTTCAAAAGAAAGATGAAAGTCGATGGAACAATTGACAAGTTTAAAGCTCGATTGGTAATCCAAGGCTTTAGACAAAAGGAAGGGATCGATTATTTCGATACCTATGCACCAGTTGCTCGTATCACTACAATTAGATTATTGTTAGCTTTAGCAGCTATTCATAATCTAGTGATCCATCAAATAGATGTCAAAACAGCATTTTTAAATGGTGATTTGGGGTATGTTTGGCGCGAAATATTGTGGAAGATTATGGAGAGATTGTGCTTATTTTTCAAAAAATAAGCTATTTAAAAAATAATCTCCGTTTGGCAGACATAACTTATAAGAGATTATAAAAAAATAATCTTCAATAATCTCTTTAAATAAAAGGTTATGTAGCTTATAAAAATAATCTCTTTTTATAATCTCCATCTCCAGCTCCAGTTCCAGCACCATCTCCAGTTCCAGCAACAGCTACTTTCGCCAAACACACCCTTGGAAGAAGAAGTGTATATGAAGCAACCGGAAGGATTTGTTATGCCGGGTAATGAGCATAATGTGTGCAAGCTGGTTAAGTCATTGTATGGGCTAAAACAAGCACCTAAGTAGTGGCATCAAAAGTTTGATGAGGTTGTGTTGTCTAGTGGTTTTCTGCAAAACCAATCTGACAAGTGTGTATATAGCAAATTTGATGACTCCGGTAAAGGTGTTATAATTTGTCTATATGTTGATGACATGTTGATTTTTGGCACTGATCAAATCAAGTTGATAAAACAAAGAAATTTTTGTCATCAAGGTTTTCTATGAAAGATATGGGAGAAGCAGACGTTATTCTTGGTATCAAGATTAAACGTGAAAATAAGGGGATTGTAATTACACAATCTCATTATATTGAGAAAATTCTCAAGAAATTCAATCGTGAAGATTGTTCTACTGTGAGTACTCCTATGGATCTGATAGAAAAGCTTAAACCAAATACAGGTAGACCTGTGGATCAGCTCGAATACTCAAGAGCTATTGGCTGCTTGATGTATGCTATGACGAGCACTAGACCTGATATTGCATATGCAGTTGGTAGACTAAGCAGGTTTACTAGTAATCCTGGTAGACAACATTGGCATGCAATAACTAGGGTATTCAAGTACTTGAAGGGTACTATGAATTATGGTTTATCATATATTGGATATCCTTCCATATTGGAAGCTTATTCAGATGCTAGTTGGATAAATCATGTTGAAGATTCATCTTCTACTAGTGGATGGGTGTTCCTACTCGGGGGAGGTGCCATTTCATGGGCTTCCAAGAAGCAAACATGCATCACTAGTTCTACCATGGAATCTGAGTTTGTAGCATTGGCTGCTGCTGGTAAAGAAGCAGATTGGCTAAGAAACTTGATACATGAGATTCCAATATGGCCGAAACCGATAGCACCGATTTCTATTCGTTGTGATAGTGCTGCCACATTGGCTAAAGCGTATAGTCAAATCTATAATGGCAAGTCTAGACACTTAGGTGTTAGACACAGTATGATTAGGGAGTTAATCATGAATGGTGTTATTTCTATTGAGTTTGTTCGGTCTCAACAGAATTTAGCAGACCACTTGACGAAGGGTTTGGCTAGGGACTTAGTAGTTAAGTCTGTGATAGGGATGGGACTAAAGTCCATATAAATCTACTACCTATGAGATACCCAATTCCCTTCTAGTATAATATTAGAAGCTGAATTCAATGTGGAAAGCTCATAGTTAGAGATTGGAACACGTGTATTTATCTTCCCGAGGTATGTGTTCAGACCTGCAAGTGATGGTTAGGTTGAAGTTTACCTTCTTAATGACTCTTTTGAAAAATTGCAAATGCAGGTGCAAGATTAAAAGAATCACCTATGTGAACATGAAGTTTTGCCGCTTCAAGAAGCTTGGACTTGGCTTCCTGTATGTTCATTAATGGATTGGGACACACGGCTTGTAATAGTGTCAAGTAACGAATTTTAGAGTGTTGTAGAAACTTATGTGTATAGTATCTTCAGGTTTTCAAATGGATTGACGGGTTCAATCGTTATGACACCCCGATTTTTGAATATTTGGAATGTTTATTATACTAAGATGAAAATTCAATCGCAAGACGTTTTCATTTATGCATTTGTTTGTTTCACTATGTTTGTTATAACTTAATTACATATATATTTATATGTTTTAGTAAATCAAGGATTACATTAAAATAGTGGAGATTTGTTGGTGATTTTAGTGTCATCGACGGCCATTTAGGTAATGACGATTTACTAGAGGCTAATGAGATTTCATATTCGGTTCGGCTACGAGTTAGGGAAGTGTGGAGTGCACACTCGCTGAGCTAATATGTTTTCGACCGTGACTAAAATGCAGGGGTCAAGGGTCAAGGGGCAGCGCCCCTTGCGGGGTCAAGGGGCAGAGCCCCTTTCTGGGGTCCCGCTTTGTATTCTGGAACCGCATAACCGTCATCAACTTCTGTTTTATAAAAACAGATCCATTAGTCTCATTTGGACATACGAAAATTCATACAATTTCTCTCTGGTTCCTACTTTGTATTCTGGTGCCTAGATACAAAGTGTTTCTCTTCTAGAATTATCCCGATAGAGATTTCGTGCAACCCAGGCATATATAGGGTCGAAATACTTTATACGGAAAGTGAACTCAACACGATTCTAGTAAGATATCCAGGATCATCACACACCCTACACTATTTCTAACAAGTATGGTCCATGTGGAGACGAAAGTTGCACCAAAGGTTTCCCCACATGGACACAAGTAACGTTTGGGACGAAACATGCAATTTGGCCAAATTTCAGTGACAATTTATGCAATTTTAATCTTTGAGAAATAACGTTTTTGAAACTTTAGTTACTTGGGCAAATGTTTTCCTCAAACATTAGTTTTGAAACTTTAGTAACTTAGGACAACCTTTTCGCAAATTTTAATAACTTTTATGTATATTAACATTAGTAACATTTTTTTTTCTTTTCTTGATACCATTGGGTAACTTCAATCAACTTATTATCAAAAATCGTTCAAACCAAACACCTTCAAAAAAATAAAAAGAAGGGGCAATTCCATATTTACCCAACTTAAACATGATAATGTCATATTTACCCAAAACATGCTTTAAATGCATTGTACATCATGCATTCAAAACTTGTATTTTGGGTATATATGACATTTTCATGTTTAGATTGGGTAAATATGGAATTGTCCCTTTTAACAAATAGGGTTATGGTACACGGAGGTCACTAAAGTTTCACTAAAATTTCCCCTATGGAAACAAAGTTTCATCTTTGTGCTTCTAGGTTAATGTAAACGTATTTATTAATTTGGTCATCATACTTATAAACTTGCGACACTAGGGTCATTTTGTGGAAGGGTTGCCGGATTGAGTTTGATCTTGTAATTAATTAATACCATGTTGATTAATGCAAAAATGGTATCAACAATCATAATCACAAGGACACCAAGAATCGCTCATTGTCCCCAAATAAATGCAACCAAACATACAAAGAAAGAAAGATTGTCCCCTTTAAAGATTGAAATCAACTCACTACAAAAGTCACTCAACACTTAACAATGATAGGATCAAATAAAGAGATCGAAGATAATCAGAAAAGGGCTATCCCTATATTTAAAATTTTCATATTTACTCAAACATGCTTTAAAAACATTGTACATTATGCATTTTATATATGAGTGTACTTTGGTATATATAAAATTAATTATAAAAGTAAGGGGAGATATGAAATTCGTTCATTACAAAATACACAATACAGAGAGAATGAGATATAAGTAAAGAAAGACGAATTAGATAATGAAACCCTAATGTCAAACTTTTCCTTGTATAGCCAGAAATTCATTAAGGCCCCTGCACTTATAGAACCTTTAAAGCGTGAAATGTAGATGCAAGACTTTTACACCCTAACACTGCTTTATGTGTGTTGCTGTGTGTGAACAACTCCTTTAATTGCCAAGCTATGCCTACAGAAACAATGTAATCCTCATAAAAACTACTTTTAGCATCAGAACTCTTCTTCCCACTGGTCCGCTTAGATTTTCCCGAATCTTTTGTAGCATGTTTGGTTGGCTTTTCTCTTCTTTCCTGAGGAACCTCCCTCACTTGTACTTGTTTTTCCTTATTATCTGATAAACCGGTACATCTTGTGACAAGTGCCATGCATTCTTGGCGAGAGCACCATCAGCTTCAGGATGAACAGTTGCAACAATGTTGCAAACAGATGCTTGAGCATGACCCGAATTGGCAGAAGAAAATAAGCACACAAGTTTTTTACTAGTCAACTCATCCTTAAGGGCAGCTTTAACCATATATTATCATAAGAGATGGGTCAATTTTTTTGATTAAACAATGGTAACATAAAGACCCGGTAACATTTACATTAGTAACATAAAGACTCGGTAACATTTACATTAGTAACCTAGAAGCACAAAATGAAACTTTGTTTCCTTAGGGCAATTTTTGGTGAAACTTTAGTGACCTCCGTGTACCATAATCCTTAGTTTCACTATCAAGAATGAAGAGTTAATTGGACTGCTTAAGAAAATATTAAGGGCTTAATAGACTTCATATTTGGACCAGAGTAATGTCGTAAGAACAACGGTTTGATATTTGTGAAAGTTAGCTTAGCAAACATAAGTTCATTCTAATTAAGTTGATAGCGCATGCGCTTATTTAAAAAGCTGTTGTAGCCTTCTTATCATACAGAGGGATTTGAGTGAGAGTTGAGTCAATGTTAGTATTTAGTATTTTAGTTTCACCATCAAGTAAGAAGAGTTAATTGGGCTACTTAAGAAAATATTAAGGGCTTAAGAGTACATGGGCTACAAAAGAAGTTCTACTAAAATGTTCTGAGCTATAAGAAACCTTTCTGGCCCAGTTTGATTTTTGTTCTATAAACTTTTATAAAATCGTAACTCAAGTCTCAAACAAAGAGTAAACTATTAACATTATCTAACACTTCAAATTCTTGAAGGATGGTTTTTGCAAAACTTTTTGCCAAATTTTCTGCAAACATCATCTCAAAAAATACCTGAAAATGACGATATTTATTAGACATTTGATATTTTAGAAATAATATTTGGAAATTTTTTCTGACAATGATAATTAATGTCAATATGAACAAACTAAATGGATTATTTTATTGCAGATTACTCTTAAATAAATACTAAAAAATGTGTTTTCTATTGTTTGGGAATTTAGCATGATATCGAGTGCTATCTTATTACGGGTATGTTTGGCAAAATTAGCTGTAAGCTGTAAACTGTAAGCTGTAAGCTGTTAACTGCAAAGCTGTTAATATGAGCTACAAGCTGTATCAATTTTTCAATAAAAGTGTTTGGTAAGGTAGCTGTTAAATGTAATTATAAGATGTAAAATGACATAAAAGGACATATTTATAATTATAAATAAATGTTTGGAGGGTATATGAATAATTTAACGTTTTAACAGCTCTAAGAAATTTAAAAAGCTTCATGAATCAGCTTTTCATTTAGGAGCTATTTGTTTGACATAAAAGCTTGAATTTGGTATATCCAAACGGAGCTTTTATTTTAGATGAGATTATTTTTGTAACAAAAAGCTAATAGCTCCCCCAAAAAGCTCCTACCAAACAGGCCCGTAATAAGGGAGTTAAATTAGATTTTGTGACATGAAGGGTTTATGTGCAAATAGAGCAATGAATGATTTCTTTAGCATTAAACAAGCTTATTTATTTATTTTTATTTATTTTCCTTTTTTTGATGACGCATGTTTTCCATAATTCAAGTGGTAATGTACATTAGTGGTAGTAGACGCATTCTGAAGTATAGTATAAAAGTCAACTGACTCAAATTTTAGACTTACTTCTTTACTCTCTAATTCAACTTTTTTTAATTCCATTTATTTTAATTTAGAGACAAATGAAAATTACATATATGAAAATCTTTACTCCCGGTTAAAAAGTGTATGAAAAGTATCACGTCGCGCCTCTGTAGAAAAACGTAGCTTAACAACATATTTTATAGTTTAGATAACAACTATTTTTCCGTTTTCGTAACCCGTAATCTGGGTTGTGTTGGGTGTATAATATGTTGGATCGATCGCACCACTCATTTTTAAAGTTGTGCATTGTCATCCAAATTATCTATAAAGCAACCGCTTTTAAAAGTGTCCCTTCAAATTTGGGTGGCTAATGACATGGCAAAATGTGTATATGAGAAACTTGAATTGTCTGTATTTGAGAAAGATTAAACGCAAGCTTTTGAACGAGTAAAAGATAGGAAAACAAATATTAGAAGAAGTTATTGTGTTTATAAATTTAATCTTAATTTTGAAAAGCAATACTATCTAACAAAATTTACATTATATATCTATCTTACATATCGTAAGCATGATTCAAACTCGTAAATATATTATCGTAGAGCATCATCATATGCTATGAGTTATCACTAAGTCAAAAAGCTTTTTGTTAGGTTAGTTTTGTTGTTATTTGTTACACAAGTATGTTTGTTTTCTTTAAATTCATTTGATACAAAAAGAAGTGTCATCTTAAGAAAGTTTAGTTAGTCTACTAATAAACAAAAAGTAAGCTAATTGTATATTAAAAATCAGCTGATTTAAGACACCTTTTTTTTTTCTTTACTTGTATTATGCTTAAAGAAATGTGTATCCCGCCAATTGTGGTCTTGATTCCTCCACCATCTGAAGGCAAAATAGTATCTATGTTGTTTTTCAAATATTTTATAATTAATAGTTGGTAAAGTAACAAATGATCGCGATAGATCACTTGGCGTTTAGCAAGAGATATATAATGAAGATTCCATGGTTCTTGACACAAAGCTTTCCTTTTTCATCATTTAATTAAATATTACTCGTTCATTTTATAATATTATATTTTTAAGATCGACTTGTATTTCCATAATAATATACTTTTTAAACTTATGAACTATGTTTAAGAAGTCACCATCTTCCTCACATAATTGAATATTTGTGGAGAAACAACTATGACTATAGTCTATTCAAGAGATGAGATTCCATTAGAGCCTAAGGTAAGTATAATTTTATTTTTAATATTGACTAGTATAGAACATCCTTCTGTGTGTAATGTTTGTATTATTTTTAGGGAAAATGGAGTGCAGTAGCGATGTGCTGGATTTTTGGACTTGGTACTTTGTTATCGTGGAATAATATTTCAAACGCTAGGCGACTATTTCTATGAAGTGTTCCCGGTAAGTAACTTTTACAATAAAATTCACACACTATTACATATACACAATATGTTCTAATTGGCCACTGGAATTTGATAGTTTGCCTTTCTTATACACAGGAATATCATCCTGAAAGGGTACTCACTATCGTTTATACACCATTATCCATAGCTCTCGTGACAATTTTCTTGTGCAAGGATACAAGAGTATGGCAACCTATAACTTCATTAAATAACAATTTGAGTCACAAAATGGACAGTTTACAGACAAGTAATATAACAGGTTTTACCATTCACTATTACCTTTAAGCATTCCCTTAGTGAGACATACCAATCACGCTATTCCTCTTTAAATGTCTGACCGCTGTTATAAAACGTAACAACACCAGTGCGAATATCAAACTGTGCAACAAGCCAATGCTTCTTTGGTTCATTAATAGGAATGATAACCTACATCGATCGAAATAATATTTGGCGTGTATTAATAATAACATTATATACTTTAAAATTTTAACAAGAATTCGCTCACTAAGAATTTGATATCAAACCAAAAATCACCTTGTCGACATCACTCCATGGAATATTGTATGTTTTCCCGTCAGCATACCACAATGGCAATGAATCTTGTAGGAGCAGTTGAACAAAGTAACTGCTAACCATTGCTCAATTGGCATTAGACGGTCTAACATGCCACATGTAGGCCACCCACAACTCTATGTGCTGCTCAGAAACATAAAAGAAAAGTACTAAAAAAATGAAGAAAAAAAATGATAATACTAATAATAATAATAATACGAAAACAAAATTTAGGTTTTAAAGGTAATCAACAAGCCAACAATTTAAATAAGACATCGCTATTTCATAATTAACACTCTAATGAGGTTACTGCGTGGTTACTAAACTCATCCATTACCCACCCGTTCCTAGGTGGATCTACAAAGACAAGACTTTCTCAAAACCTACGGTCAACACGAACATCTTGACACCATGGGAACTTACAATGAAGTGGACCAGGCTGTCCTAGAAACACATCGTAAGCCTCACTAAAATGATCTCTGTCGATAGAAGAGTCACACCGAGATAGGTCCTGAATTGAAAAATTACAAAATTAAGAAAAAATGATCACAACACTGTCTTACTAAAGATTGGTAAAACCCTGATGCTAAAGATTGGTAAAAACCTGATGCTGATTGAGGTAAACGCGTTTAAAAAATTCAAGAGGTTAAAGAATACGGGTGTGTACCTCAATCCATGGTTCAACATCTCTGAGTAAATCCGTCATATCTGGATCGACAATTCCGAATGGTCTTTTCTTCTCGGACTGCTCATATTTCACCTGAACAGTGAGTCCACTTGGCAGGTGCTAACCGATTTCTGTACATTTTCATATGTTCGGAATTCATACACTCTTTTGCCTTTTTCTTCTTATCCGATTGATACAGCAACATCTTTTCCTGTTTCGCTATAATCTGTTTTTCCTCCTCCAATCGCATTCCATTCTCCTCTTCATTAATCCTTTCTTCTTCAAGACGCCATCGTTCTTCCTCATCTAACCTCAAACGTAATTCTTCTTGTAGAATATATTCCTGCAATCAATGTAGGACTAGTAGTAAGTACAATTTATTCTTCAAGGTTAGTTACTTTTTATTCCACTTCTACTGTATTTATCCTACTTCATTAATAAATGTTGAACATTATAAAAATTCAACTGCTAGTGTATTTTATCCTACTTCTAGTGTATTTTATCATGCTTCTATTGCTAGTGTATTTGATAATACGTCTATTATATTTTATCCTACTTATGTTGCTAGTGAATTTGATAAATTTTGGTACGTTACAAAAAATCGACTGCTACAATTAAAGATCCAATTGAAGCGAACAATGCAAGGTCATTACAATTGGTACTCCACATGTGATGTAATTATTTGCCTATTTACTATGTGTTACATGAGATGGTAATAGTTATTAGGGGACTTAAGTAGATCGCCTGAACAACATCGTCGTCCGTTTCAGCGAATTTTGTCAAGGCAAACAATTCGAGGAAATCGTTGTTTAGTTCGTCACATAACTCAGCACTTAAGTTGCAGAAAACATCGTTAAACTCCAATTTTTCCTGTCACAAATTATGATACAAATGGGGTAAGTGTAGTGAACATGAGTGTTGTTTCAAGCCTAATCATATGTGTATAATGTTCATATTATATAGTACCAGAACACCTCCAAATTTATCGTGTCCGAGAACCTGCATATTCGTTGGTAAAATAGGTGTTTAGTAAAGATAGGTAAGATAAACTAAAGGATTAACAAAAGTAGCGTACGAGTTACTTAAAGACATTACCTGAATAATAGCTTCAAGTTTGAACACGCAAGCATTCATCTGGGTAAACACATGATCCTTCAGCATAAGTTCTTTAGTAATACTAGTCTCACTTCTGTCAATACTTGGTAAATCACTATAACGGATACATCCCCGCTTGCGTCGTTCCGTGCAATTTTTAAGATAAACATCGTAAGGATGTGACACTCTATTTGGGGGGGCTCTTGGCACGTATTCCATTGCAAATTCACGATAAAGAACATACCAATCAGATTGTTGCGCCTCTATCGTTGGCCTAATATCATAATTGACCTTCGAAGTCTTGACAGTATATATGCCGTTTATCAGATTGTGTAAATATTTAAAAAAATTAACTATACAACAAAATGATACAAACAAATACCTTTCCAAATAAAGCAGAGAAATCGGAGCGCTTGAAAATTTGTCTTCTATCCACGCTATGCCCCGTGGTGTCACATTGGGGGATTTATTCCACCATTCAATGCTGCTTTCGAATGACTCCAAAATCTAAATCTATCATATAAATGAAAATTGAATTAAAGTAACTGTATTTATAGTACAAAAGTTCATATTCATTAAAGCGTTTATGTATTATCTAACCTTGAAAACCCATACAAAACCTGACAACGAATATGAGGGAATGTAATTGCTAACACTGTTAAGGCCATGAAGGTGCGTCCACTTTTGCTTATGCACCACGTTAAGTAGTTGGTTGTACAAATGCCGCCAAATATGCTCGCCCCATGGATAAGCATTCCACTCGTCTAGGTTTTGAACCAACCTCAACAACGTATCTTCAACATGATCCGTCAGCAACCGACCCATAAAAACAACCTCTAACAACAAAACCAAACATATACGAACTGCGTCATCGTCCGACAACTTACAAAACATGGCTTCATCCTCAACTACACTTAAAAGATCTAAGTTGGACAATTTTACCCCTGCCTTGTGAGGAAATACTTGCAAACGAAGTTTTACCTCACCGTAATGATGTAACCCAATGGAAGCGGTTCCAAAATGAAAGCCCGTTATAATTGAAAACTCTTGCCGCCCAAAATGAAGACTTCGACCATCAACATGGTATATAAGTGGCATATCATAATGATGGTGATCTACATGGCCTTGTTTTTTAAGGATATAATCAATCATATGTGGTTCATGGTCAAAAAAATTAAGATCCAACCATTTACCAAAGCATGTCGTTTTAAACATATTCCTTCGATGCTTGTTCAATTTTTCTTTAACCAAAGAAAAGTATTTAAGCTTACTGGTGATGATAACCTTCCCGTCATACTCCTAAAACACAAACAAAAAAACAAATAAAATTGTCGTGTTAATAAAAAATAATATGATTTAAGAACACAAACATAATCGATAGTTACAACATGATTGTGGTAATGCAGGCACATAAAATGATTTAGAAAAACTTAATGTAATTTACAATACATTTGTAAGTTGAACGAACCCTAGCTACCTCATTGATACAACCACATTTTTTAGTAGATAAAACATAGTAATAAGTGTCCATCCTTTCAAGTTAAACAGTGTATTTATTTCTCACTATCGCATACCCTTCCTATGTCAGCTGTTATAGGTGAAAAAAATTTTGGGACCTATACGTAACATTTTTTCCTACTTCTATAAAAATACTGCTGCTAGAGTAATGAATACTACTTCTAGTTTTTATATTGCACTGATAGTGGAATACCACTGCTAGCAAAATATGGCCATGAATACTACTTCTAGTTTATATTTTGCACTGATATGGGAATACCACTTCTAGCATTATATCGTCTACTTGTATACTTTTGGATACCACTTACGCTATTTATTTTCTAGACTTACTGTCAGATACCACGCCTTTGTACATTGAACGAACCCTCGCTACCTCATTGATACAACAACATTTTTAAGACCTAAAACGTAGTAATAAGAATGAGTTAGCGAGGGCCAGTTCAAAGTTCAAAAGTGTGACAGAAGAGTAACTTAAGTTTAATAGTATAACGAATGATACAACAACGGGAAAACGATACAATGCTTACAACATTAAAACCTAATAAAAGCATACTTCAAGTTAAACATTATATTCTTTTCTCACTGTCGCATATCCTCCCTATGTCGGCTTTTATAGGTGGAAAATGTTTGGGATCTATACGTAGCATTATTCCTACTTCTATAAGAATACAGCTGCTGGATTAATGAATACTACTTCTAGTTTTTATATTGCACTGATAGTAGAATATCACTGCTAGCAATATATTGGCCATCAATACTACATCTAGTTTATATTTTGCATTGATATGGGAATATCACTTCTAGCATTATATCGTCTACTTGTATACTTTTGGATACCACTTACGCTATTTATTTTCTAGACTTACTGTAAGATACCACACCTTTGTATGTTGAACGAACCCTCGCTACCTCATTGATACAACAACATTTTTAAGACCTAAAACGTGGTAATAAGAATTAGTTAGCGAGGGCCAGTTCAAAGTTCAAAAGTGTGACAGAAGAGTAACTTAAGTTTAATAGTATAACGAATGACACAACAACGGAAAAACGATATAAGGCTTACAACATTAAAACCTAATAAAAGCAGGCTTCAAGTTAAACATTATATTTTTTTCTCACTGTCGCAGACCCTCCCTATGTCGGCTTTTATAGGTGGAAAATGTTTGGGACCTATACGTAGCATTATTCCTACTTCTATAAGAATACAGCTACTAGATTAATGAATACTACTTCTAGTTTTTATATTGCACTGATAGTGGAATACCACTGCTAGGAATATATTGGCCATGAATACTACTTCTAGTTTATATTTTGCGCTGATATGGGAATACCACTTCTAGCATTATATCGTCTACTTGTATACTTTTGGATAACACTTACGCTATTTATTTTCTAGACTTACTGTAAGATACCACACCTTTGTACGTTGAACGAACCCTCGCTACCTCATTGATACAACAACATTTTTAAGACCTAAAACTTAGTAATAAGAATGTGTTAGCGAGGGCCAGTTCAAAGTTCAAAAGTGTGACAGAAGAGTAACTTAAGTTTAATATTATAACGAATGACTCAACAACGGGAAAATGATACAATGCTTACAACATTGAAACCTCATAAAAGCAGGCTTCAAGTTAAACATTATATTCTTTTCTCACTGTCGCAGACCCTCCCAATTTTGGCTTTTATAGTTGGAACATGTTTGGGACCTATACGTAGCATTGTTCCTAGTTCTATAAGAATACAACTGCTAAAGTAATGAATACTACTTCTAGTTGATATATTCCACTGATAGTGGAATACTATTTCTACCATTATATATTCCACTGCTAGCATTATATTGTCTACTGCTAGAGTAATGAATACTACTTCTAGTTGGCTAACACTTCTACAATATATTTTGTACATTTGTTGATGCCGTACAAGAGTGTGATTGTAAAGTCTTGTGTTGACTGGGATGATGAAGGAGTGTGGAATGTCAACAACAATAGACACTATATCATCATCGCAGTCAACACACCTCAACTAACAAGGGCCATCTTTCTAACAATGTATGTGGGTTCCATAGGATCATTTGATCACCCCCAATATAACTATTGGTGTGTTTGATATTGTTACAGTTCTGTGTTTAATATAAACATATACACTATCATCAACATCAACCACACAAATAGGAATATCGACGAGTGCGCAGACAAACCAATGGAACACACCTACATCGTTAAAAAGGTGGGCCTTGATAATTGAGGTTGGGAGGTGAAACCACAAGTGGAAACACCATGTCAGTAGTGGAAAATGTATTGAATGGGATAATGAGGTCGTATGTTGAGCGATAGCATTAACAAACAAATACATTATCGCATTCAACACATTTTCTATTACTGGCCACACCGTTTGCGGGCATCAACAACCTGAACGTAACTACACATAACTCAATTGTAACAATCATAATCCTCGCAACAAATGTTAACAATAACAATTCTATCCATGCCTAAATCATAAAAATAATATAAAAAACAAGACTAACTAGTATAATTAACGAGGCATAACTTGCATTAAAAAAGAGTCCAACAAAACAAGTTACACTTAGCAGCTGCGTCACCATGGATACTTGTACCACTACAGCAAACACTAGATAGACGACCAGCTTATAGAAACACCAAAGCTACATGATTAAAACCTTAAAACTACAACCAATGACCAAAAGCTTCACACACAAGGACACTAAGTGACAGAAGATGCACAAGAGAGCACAAAAGCATGCGTAACAACCCATGAACCATTCACTGGTTCTGGTTACGCATCTTCACCACAAATGCAATCTTCCGCATGATCTTGATCTGCACCTCACTCATGGCACTCGTCAGCATCCTCCACCTAGCGAGATCAGCATCATGTTGTTGGCGGAGTACCTGGCCACTCTCGTAAGCAATGACTGATCCTGTCAGCCGACCCAGTTCACCAATGTACTCAGCCCTCTCCTGTACCCGAAGAGACAACTCAGAGGCCAAGGTATGCAAGTTGCCAACAAGATCAAAGTCCCTTACATTTTCACGCTCAAACAGTGTCACCATCATATCCCTAAGATACACTGAGTTGGAAGCATGAACAAGCTCAGATAGCCTGTTATGTTGAGGTTGGTTATCAGCTGGATGCATAGGCGCTGGACGCATAGGCACTAGTTGTATAACTTGATGTTGGGTTTGAGGTGGGTGCATTGCCATAGCTTGTGCCTGAGTGGTGATGGAGGGTGGTTCATTACATGGAAGTTGGTTTTGCTGGGGGTTATTTGCCATTGTGTCTACCTTTTTTTTATTTTTTGCTTGTTGAGGAAGTTTACTAATTTTGGGGTATGCAACTTAGTGTTTTAGCCACCCTTTATATAGCAAAAAAACTAAGCTTAAACTAACAATATAAACCTTGCAATTAATGGTATGCTACAGTTGAGTCATATCAAATTTACAAATAGGGCAGAGAAATAAATGTTGCTCAGGGTGGTTTTAAATGGGTAAGACTCATGTCAAATCAATATTTTTCTCCTTCTTATCCAATTACAACTAGCTTAAACATATTCTAATAGAGGAAACATACATGATCTAATTCAATCCAACCTTATAGTAATAGATTCACACTTACATCACTTGAAGAAAACATTAAAATAAACAAAATCTTTAAATTAAATAAACCCCTGAAAGTAAAATGGTCGCTTACAGAGAAAGATTGCTTCAGTGTAATCATTACTTTAAAAAAAGGACATTACCATTTACCGCCCCCAATCTAACCCAACCATACAACTTACGTAAGCCATTCATACACATAAGAACATCCTAAACCTACAAAACAATAAATTGATACTAACAATTACGCATATTACATTATACAATTAGCACCTCACTCAAGAATAAACCTACAAAACAATAAATTGATACTAACAAAAAAGTTATACTATTAGTATGCAGATCACGAACATAAAATTTATTTATAATATTAGTAAGCTGATTAAGATTTGAAAATGCCTACTTTGGAAGACCATACCAGCATATAAATCATCAGCAAGCTTAGAATAAGCTCGTGTTGAAATAGATACATGCCGAGCAAGTTTTCAAAAGCAGGCAATTGAAAATTCCAACTAGCCAACATTTGTTGGTATCCTTCCCTCATATTTATACTCAACACCTTTGTTGTTACTTTTCTTCATTGCTCAATGTGGGATGACTAAACCCCAACTGATATTACACAATCTGTTAGTGTAAATGTTTTAAATTTACCCAACATATGTTACGCTTTTATAATTGCATATTTGCATTAGTTTTAGTTTTCATTACGATCTTCGGTTTTGTATTCAATTATTATCAAGTCAATGTGTACATTCTAAAACATAAGTTACTAAAGAATAAAGTCGATATATACTTCCTACAAAAGTACACATAAAATATCACAAGAAGTTTGAAATATACAAAAAACTAAACATGAGTAAACGTAAGTTACTAATATATAAAAGGCACTGGAGCTAGATCATACCCTCTATAAAGGCACTGAAGCTCTAAACTTTGTGTGAAAGTTGCAAGAAGCTTGTTCAAGATTGACTTCATAGCAAACTCTTCCTTGTTCAAGTGTTGTTCTTGTAAGTTCCAAGGATCATGAAGCCTATATTTATATGTTCATCAAGTGCGTTTTGGAATTCCGCACTTAGCTTAGTTGGATCCTGACCTTGAACAAAGATTGTACTCGCCTTAGTTGAAAAAGATTTGATTTATTGATGGACGTCAACTCTAGTAGCATTAAGATTGTTACGATAAAACATTCCTTGAACAGCATAACGTACGTCTGAGTTTAGTTACTAACATCATGTGTCTTTAAAGCTTAACAATTAGCTGTAAATGCTCATTTCACATGGTGGTCTTGACATGGTCGCACTATCTGCGTCACCTTTACCCGCGATATGTTGATTCGGGAGTACAGCTAGCAGCACCTTTAACCGCATAAGTTAATATTTAAGCATGGGAGATGGCATAAGAGCAACAGTTTGAAGAAAACTTAATTATGATATTAGTAAGTGGATTGAAATTTCTAAGAGACTTTCATAGAGACACTTTTTCGCATAAGAATTTACATTACGTAAAAGTAGATGCACGCGGAGAAATGCATCTAAGAAAGGCATTTAAAAACATCAACTAGCCTTAATTTGATGGCAGCCTTCCCTTTCTATTTAAACTCAACATTTTCTAACAACTTTTCTTCACAGCTCAACGTGCAGTGGGATAATCAAAACTCAATTGTTGCTCATGGGATTATTCGATTTTGGTCTAAAATGTCACAATATGGGCCAACATTTTTCTTTATTGGGTTTGAAACTTAATTTATGAATAAAAATGAGAGAGATCGAGATAGATTATATATATTTAAAAAAATATAAACAATTATGGACAGCGATTCATTCAAATATCATTTTGCTTACATTTCTAATAACACCAACTTAAAATTTGTAGGATAACAAATATATACGAACTAATTACTTGGACAAAAGTCAAGCGTGCAAGACATTTAGACATTGTTGTTCAAGATCCACGAGGATGAGAAGGCATTTTCGAATATGGATTTACAAACGTTTTTGTTATTGTAAAAATTTTCAATCATAAGGTAAATGGTACAAACTGATTAGATAATAACAAATTATACAGTAATTTCGAAACAAGACCTATAAAGAAAAGATTCAAGGAATGATCCACATTAGTTGGACGACTGATGAGTAAAACTTTTTCAATCTTTTATCACCAAATGAAGGTGCAAATTTATAGTCCGAATATGACGCATAAAACACATAATCTATGGATGCAAAGGAATGTCACAAATGGTTATCTATTATATCACATTTATAGGCGTTACATAATTCAGGTTCTCTTTACTACATGGACCAAAAGAAAAGCATTGCTACAAGGGTTGTTTAGCAAGTAACTGTTGGAAATATGGTTATGAATTAATACGTAAATGTCTAGAATCGAACCCGAGACCTCGGGATTGCACACATTGCAAATGAGAATTAAAGTATAATAATAAAAATATTGTATGTTTATTATTTGAACACAAGTACTTAACGACCGTTAGTATTTTCCGTTAAATGACTAACGACCGTTAGACGCAAATAAGGAAAGAGGTGTTTTACATAGAATTAGGAAACAAGGAAAAAGGTTCTAGAACCCTCTTGGGGACTATGTACGACCGGCCTAGGGGGAGGGGTATCCCAAACCCTAGCTTGGACTCCAAGTTTTCTAATTACTATATATAAACAAACTTATGGTTAATTGTTTCTCACCTTTTGTGCACACACAATTATCCCTAAACTTCTCTTTTCTTTTCCTTTGCTCCAAACGATCGTCCAAGGTCCCCTAGGGTTCCTTTGGATCAAATTTTTCATAAGAAAAATTATTGTGTTCTTGTTACTTGCATAACCTTTAATTCGTGATTAATTTGTGTGTACAAGAACGAGGTAACAACACACTATTGTTGTTATCAAGAGATCGAATAACAAAAAGGTAAGGGGTTATTCATAGATCTACATAAACCCTAATTAGGGTTCATCTATTGTTCATCCCCAATCAAGAATTGCTTGAGGTGCGTTTACTATTTATGTTTTAGTTAACTTTTATTTGTTATACGTGATCCTACGCTTCCGCATCTATGTGCTACTCGATATTAGTAATTATATATGATAGTCATGATTATAAAATAATAACAGTGGCATCACGAGCCATGTATAACATGTAATTGCTTACTAAAACCAATAAAAACGTATCTTGATTGTTTTAGATAACATGTTATTGTTTTCTAGGGTTTTTCTTTAGTTTTTGTGAAAAATTAAAAAACCCTAACCCTAATTTAGGGGGGGTCGAAACTTCCATGAACCCTAATTAGGGTTTTGTGTCTTTGATTAATTAATTGTTAATAGATTAGAAACCCTAGGTTTGTAACATGTTTATGTGTACAACTTGGTAATTGGTTTGCATGAATCCATGACGAAACATGCATGTTAGTCATGGATTGTTATTTATTATGTTTTATATGCAAGTAAGTGATCCACAACGTAGTAATTAGATAGATCTAGAATTGGGGAAGACTCCAATTATAATTAAAATCAATTTGCGTGTTATGTGGTGTACTAATCAATCCTAGCTTACGCAATCGATTATTCGATGGATGTGGCTCACTTGTGCAAAGTGAAAGCTTTGATTGATTATACACATTATATACCTAAAATTGTTTTAATTAGGGTTTTATCTAATTAAGCTTGCATGCGGCTATGTGTTTTCACCGTCGTTTTTATTTATTAGTTGATTATGTGTTTTCTTTTAAATTACTTGTTACGTGTTATGTGTTTATTCAATTGTAAGCAATAACAAGAGTAGTTTTCAAAAGAAAAATTAAATTGGACTAATAATGGTGAAACAAGTGTTGAGCTTTCATAAACTTTTAATTGGTTGAGGTGACTGTTCTTTAACGTTTTCAAGGCTCAATGGCATACTATAAGGTGAGGCATAAGTTTGGTTTCGCATTAAATTGTGGCCTTAGAGAGACTCCATTCTGTCTCTACGCTCGCTTGTATGTCATCTTGGATTCCTTTTAGATCGAAGCCTCTTAGTGCAATGTTGTAATTCGCTCAACGCACCAATTAAAACTTTGATGATACTCACTTTAATGAATTGGATTAGAAAAATTGTTTTGAAAAATTTATGTCATAAAGATGAGTGCATGCATCTTTATACATGTTTTTGACACATCAAAAACTAAATACCCTAAAATTTAAGTCACATGCCATCTAACGATAAAGGACACTTGGAATTTTTCTTTGGTATGCGTGAGACCTAGGCCAAAGATTAAGGACAAGGCAAATTTCCGAGTGTGCGTGAGACCACACATGGTTAATTTGCAGTCTCTAAGTTAGTCGACTTAAGTAAGTTGATGCGTGAGACCTAGAGCTTACGGCATGAGATGGGATGAAACATGCTTACACGGCAAGTTGATGAATCAACTTGAAGTAAATCCCATAAATTTTCTAGGAATTGGAAAAGTTGTTTGCCAATTATTGTTCGACAGATTACCATCTTTTGTAAAGATTCACTATATGGCAGATCAACTGACGTAGTGAAATTATGAAAAGTTGGATCCTAGATTTTCAAGAAACTAAGATGGTTATATGAATATTTCCATGGGTATTATGTTTACTTGAAAATATTTTCTTATCGAAAATACTAAAATTGAATTTTGCAAATTCTTTTATATGTATTAATGCAACATTGAACCGTAAACATGGGTTATTCTTTTCACAAGTAAATTGATCTATACCCGTATGGGTTTTTTGGTTAGGATCAACTTTACGAAAAGAATAAACAAATACTTCTTTCCATAGAGAGAAGTGTGAGACTTAATCCTAATCCTTTTCATGAATGAGAAAGGTATAATAGGATAATTAGAATTGTTTATTTTCTAAATAAATAACTCATTGCAATCTTTAATAGTAAAATGATTTGCACTTTATGAATTATTAAAATAGAAACTAGACAAATTACCGCAAAAATGGTAAAAGACAAACTAGCAATTTTATCTAGTTGTTTTGTTTTGACCATTTAAAGATACTACATACAATTGTTGGTATGATAGATCAATTCAGGAAGAAATTGCATGCCCAGTTTTTCAAGTTAATAGTTTGGAATGTGATGAATCACATTTACATAGTAGAATACATTCTTTTAGAACCTATATAATTGTTAGAATGGGTTTTTCTAAAAAGATGTAGGAAAGTAAATAGTACACTAATTCTTTTCACTGATTGATGAAACATTTACAATGTTGTCAAATTCAGTGGGAGTATTGTGTGCATATTACTGAATAAAGGATTATTGTAATGTTCTCTAATTCAGTGGGAGTTATAAGACTTTTGTCTTGATTGTATATCTCAGATTATCTTTTGTATATCTCAAGATAATTACTTTCCAAAATATAGACATTAATATTTTCAAGAATAGTCATGTACGTTTCCTTGATTGATTGAATGACTCAATATCTACTAGTTATGTTAACATATTGACACAAATCATATTGTTCACAATAACAAACGCGTGCGTGTTGTTTATGTGGCACTTGATGTTGTTCCATGCACAAGTGAGCGAAATCTTAGTTGTGTGCAAGGTACAACACATAGTAATATGATTTA